>CAUJRU010004011.1:0-25872 GCA_963277665.1 Viscum album | reverse complement strand
TTCAACAAGATGAAAACCTAAAAAATAGCTACCACATTTGATTTTATTATTATGTTACATTCTTATGATTTTAATTTCATATAATTGAATAAATTATCTGGGAAAAAAGGGAATTATAAATTAAAATATAATTTATATTACACTGTCAACAATTTAGGGGATACAATATTATACTGAATCTTTGAAGCTATCAGAAATCAAAATCTTCTAATCCCAAACAAGGATAGGAATTTGTTACCTAGATTTATTTACAATGAATTATCATGTTTGATTCACAAAAATGAATGAGTAAAAATATTGACAAACCTTGTTAATAAATTCAAAAGACTGTAAAATCACCCAAATTTATTTTGAAAATCAATGTTGATCCGTTGTTTGAAAAAACTAACTATATATACTTATAGAATCAGACACACTCACACAAAGTCAATATCATTATTTAAAAAATCCACAAGGTTTACTTCTAAATCCAATAACATTTTACAAAATCCACTTTTAATAACTTTTTTTGATAATGACCACATAAACAACTACATACCAAAATATCAAACAAAATTCAAGATAATATCATCAACTCATCATGAAACCAATCTTTAATTCACCTCAATTGAAGATAAACATCAATATAATAAACTTGATAGTAGAAGGAGGATAATTAACAAACACAATAGGGATGAATAACTGTGCATGTATTAGATAAATAGTTTGATGGATCAAGTTGAATCATATTACAGCCTATGAAATATTTGTGGAATTGTTTTTTTGGTCTCTGTATGGTTTATCTGACCATGTAATATAACAAATGACCTCTAATTTATCCTCTATTTTCATCCCAAAACTCATGAAAACTTAATTATTTTATACATAACATAATCCGAATAAAACACCATAAATCCAAATAAAAACACCTAAATAACCTAGAAAAATGTATATCAAATCCAAAATCCAAACCTTCAGGTGAGATAGTTGAAGACAAGAAGATCTATAATTGAATGTGCAATGATGAAGATGAAAAATACCAAATCTATGAAGATGGTAATGAAAGAATGAAGAACACCTCACTGAACAATAGCCAGTTATAGATTCAGAGCCAAATAATGACCGAAAATAGAGAAACCAAAATTTTTGAGGCTTAATTCAAATGTGTAACCTAAGGCCAATGAAACCATATGGTTCAATTTAGATTGTAAGTTTAGATTTCAAGCACCAAATTGAAGAAACCATAAAGTTAGGGATTCAGTGAGAGAGAAATGAGAGATCCGTCATGAAACAGGCAGACTGCGTAATGAAACCCTATATTGATACATAAATTTTTAAAAGTTTTTTTATGTCGGATTTATTATACATGATGTGAAAAATGAATTTTCAAGGTTTTTTATGCTGGTTATAGTATAACCGATGTAAAAACCCACTCTTTCACATCAGTTATATTATAGAACCAATGTGAAAGAGCAATGAATATGTACATTTTCATGTTAGTTTTATAAAAAATGATTTTAAAAAGTAATATGCCCAAATTTTCATGTCGTTTATAAATAACCGATGTGAAAATTGCGTTGTAAAAAATAGTTTTTTCTAATAGTGGTGGTTTTTCAATCACAACGAACTAGTTTTTTTCTATTATTTAATATCATGTATAAATGATGGTTTAAGAATCATCACATAGAATATAATAATTATTTTAGAATATTTTTCAACCATAAAAATGGTTTCATGACCAGCCTTGAAGAATAAATTGAAGGACAAAACTTCATCGTCCATAAAGGTTGTAAATCATCACCTCCCGGACAATGATTTTGTTTTTTAAAAGAGGGAGAGAGAGTATGGATATTGATGATGGATCTTCCATTAATATGATATATTTATAGTATATAGATGATACTAGAGTTACCATGATCATTTGTATAGATGAGGTGAGGAGATAATAATAAAATAAGGAACTTAAAAGAAATTTCAAGGAAAAAGGAAGAGGATTTTACCTCTTGAGTACTCCTCCCTGAGAACCTCCTTAAGGAAAGGGGTTTTGGTCTTTTGGAAATACCAAGAGCTCCTAAATGTGGGTATAGACTAGGGAAAAGTATTTGGGTATAACTTTGAGAATCTTCAAGGCTTAGAGGAGTGAAGAGAAGAGGGAGTGAGCTGTGGTTTTTATAGGGGAGGAGAGTAGTGACTTTTGAATATCATATTCATTATTTTATTATTTTTCTCAATACAAGCAATAGTGCTTGATTATTGTGACAAAAAAAAGTAATAGGTGCTTGTGAGTTCGAACCAATGGCCATTTACATCATCCATGACTTAAGAATGAAGCCTAAATTTATTTATTTAGCATATTTGGTAAATTATTGAATTTTACTATTCACTAAAAATTCAAGTATTTCAGAAAAATCACAAAAATTCACCCTAACCATTTTTTGATACGTAGAATTAAAAAATTAACTCCATTTTATCAAAATAATTTTATAAATAAGATAAATTTAATTTTTAAATAAAATCATTATTTACTCAAAAAATACATATTTTAAATTTAAAACTGATTTTATAATACTTTCGAAAATAAACCAAGGTATCATAAAATTATCCTAAACTTATACGACAAATAAATATTTATTATATAATATATTTTATGAAAGTGAATTTTATTTTAAATAAATTTATTAATTTAAAATTTTAATTAAATATTTATTACTTACAAAAATATCAATACTTAATTATTAATTTTTAAAATATTCACTCTCATTTATATGATGCATATATTTTATTTATACATACATATGTGGGGTTTATATTCATAAGGGTACATTACTATTCATAATGGTAAGTTACTATTCTTAAGGGTAAGTTACTATTCAAAAAATGTAAGTTGATCCCATCAGACTCTAAATATCTTACTAATCGAAACCGTGTATGTCAGTTTTTTGAAATTCAAAACACAGAAGCAGAAAAATTATGTTTAGCAGCTAATATATAACTATGTCCTATAAAAAAGTGTTTTTTTCACAGGGGATCAGTGTTTCATGAATTTTATATTAAATTTATTTGTAAAACCTTTGGGTGTTACACAATATATGTTATTTCTCATCAGATCTAAAAACTCATCCTACCATTATTCCATAACATTTATTGTTCTTGAATAATGAATATTTATTTAATAAATAAATATCACAACATTATTCATTGATAAAAAAATAAATATTATATTTACTAAATAGAAATTAATATTTATTAAATATTCATCTCAAATAATATTCTCTCGAATAACAGCTGAAAAAATATATGCGATCAATAATACATTAATAATTATTAAAAAAATGTTGGAATAATATTTACTCAACTTGTTAAATAATAAATAATAATATATTATTTAAGTGAGATTACAGATACACTTAGTGTGTGAGACTTTATACCTCTTTCTCAGTGGTATTAGGTGATGAATCCTAAAGTCTATGGTTAACGTCTAGTAACATGTCATGTCACCCATAGAGAAAGAAGTTAATTATTCGACAAAATAATATCTCATAAGAACACTTACTCTGTAATATAATCCTTTTATCATGAGACATATAATCAATAAGGTTTCACACTAGTGCCATCAACCTATGTGCTCAATGTATCTTTCTTTGACTTTCTAGAAATAAAAATTCCCTTTAGAACACCATGGCCATGGATTTATTTAGGATATATCATTTCCATAAAATGTCCTAAGATATCAAATTCCATTAAATAAAAGATGAGATAAATCCTTTTTGCATTATTCATTAATGCAATATTACTAGTGATGTGCCTAGTATATCCTAACTCACCGCAAACATATATGATCATAATTTTCATTAGTACATCAAATTACATGACTCATAATACAAATTAATAATAATATTTAAGTTTAAGGATCAATAAAAACATCCATAGATAGAAACATCCAATGACACATATAAATGTGGATTTCCTATTGGCATGTCTCATTGACATAATATCCTAAACTGGATATTAACAAGGGTGCACACCATTAAAAGGTTCCTCAAAGTCCTATGAGTCTCCATCCCTAATAGTATGTATCATTTTTTCCCTCAAATGATATCATACTGTTATAGAACATATATTTAAGAATAGTGCCATAGAACTTTAGGGTTCTCATCATAACAGGAAACTACTATGACCTTTTTGTACAAAAACCACTCTTATGAAATTATCACATACTATGTTACACATAAGAACAATCAAGATGTGATAAAAAGTTTATTAATATCCAAAAATATGAGTACATGTTATTATAAAGTAGATAGAAGTTGGTTCTAGGGCACTAACTCCAACATAGTCACCTCATCGTCATGGGTTTAGCTAATGAGAGTTGCATGACATGCATTGATAGTAATAATTCCCTCTAATATTTTATTTTTCATTCCAATTTTAATGGTTTATCTAATGGAAAAAAGTGATGATTTTTGAAAATAGTAAAAATGATTATTTTTAAAATCATGGTTGTAGTATTTTTAAAAAGGATTAAAATATTGAAAATGGTCAAATTGTTTAAATATATGTTTGTGATATAAGTTTACATGATAAATTGAAATTTCTAAGACTTTAATTGCTAATGTGTGAGACTAAATATATATTTTTTCTAGTTATAGTGAATGGAACTACGTAAGTGTTGTATAAATCAACTAGAAGAGGCTACTGAAAATGTGGTTACACCTGAGTATAGGTGAACCAATAGCTAGTTCAAAGCATTGCCCAAGTTTTTTAGGCTGTGGATAAGGGTAATAAGAATGATGAACCTTGTAAAGTAAACCATTTGGTTCAGTTCCAAAATAATAATCTACCCATTATTCAAGGGATTCTAAATTGGAAAAATAAGAAGTCTGGTTGAATTGGATGAATCAAGTATTAGATTTCCTTGGGACACTAGTAGAGTTGAAAATAAAGATGTAACCATATATACAAGAAAATTTAGCATGCTAATGGTAGGAATTATAAGTTTACACTAAATTGGAATAAGGACTGAAATAGGAGGATTTTTTGGATTTTTTTTAACAAGAAATTATATCCTCACACCATTCAGATTTCTAGAACAACGAGCTTATTCAGTTTGAAGCAAGATAATCTCTCAATAACAGAGGATGAAACTAGATTTATGAATTTATTCCGATTTTCCCTAGATGTTTATGAAAGTTTTTTTATTGAAGGAACACATTTAAGATATAGGGTTTAAGATTAATATTATTTCAAAGATTTATGTTCATTGTATAACAGATTATACAGAAATTCTCGATAGAGAGAAGGTGGAGGAAAGGGATATATTGGGAAATATAGTTACAAGGAGCATGCTTATTCCTACATAAATTAGTGGGAACTCTAATTCTATGAATAATAGGAAGAGGGAAACCTACTTATAGTGTATTGGTACACCTCATAATGAGACAATGGGATTAATAAACATTCAACCTTGACGGAAAACTAATCCATGATGTTGCACCTTTATGTGTAAATATTGTTTATAACTATTGATAGGGATGAGTTGATTTGGGATTTTTATATTCTTGAGATAGATTTATATGGATTTATTTTGGCTATGGATTGGTTGACATCATTCAAGTACACATTGATTTTTATGGTCGAAAGGATAACTTCACATCTTTGGATGGAATCAAGCGTCTCTTTAGAGGAGATTATGATATAAAGGAAAGTGGAGTAGGATTTTTCCCCGGTGGTTGGAAATATCTAATATCACTTGGAAGCAATGAATTTTGAATCTATAGATAATATTGGAAATATATATTTTCCCACTATTGTTAACCAATTTCGTTAGGTTTTTCCTAAAAAATTATTAGGGATTCCACTGAAAATAGAGGTGGAGTTTACCGTTGATCTCATACTTGAGACTAGTTTGACCTCACTTCCATATTATATGATGGCACCAATAAAATATATTGAATTAAAATTTTAGTTGTAAGAGTTAGAAATTATAGGGTTCATTTGACCAAGCATGTGTCTATTTGTAGCACCAATTTTTTTTTAAAGAATGTGGATGAAACTTTTATACATGATATGGATTATCGTAAGCTTAACCAACCTATAATAAGAATCAATATCCTATTTCACACATTGATGATATATTTAATATATTTATGGGAGACTAATGGTTATCTAAAATTGAATTATGTTTGGGGTATCACCGATTACGAGTTTGGAAGGAGGATATTTTGAAGACATATTTCAAAAGAAGATTTGACCATTACGTGTATGTGATTATTCCATTTGGTCTTAGGAATTCATAAGTAATATTTTTGGAATTGATGAATTGAATATTTTAGAGGTATCCAAATACTTTGTGGTGGTGTTTATTGATGATATACTAGTTTATTCTCAGACCAAGGTGGATCATGAGAAACACTTGGAAATAGTGTTGGGTGTCTTATGGGAGAATAGTTTGTATCCTTGTTATAAAATTTTTATTTATGGATATAATAGGTATGTATCTTTGGAAATGTTATTTTTGAAAAAGGCATTTATATTGATCCTAAAAATATAAAAGTTGTTATCTCTTGGATACCAAGGAATAATGTCTTTGAGATACATAGTTCCCTTGGCTTAGTGGGGTAATGTAGGCATTTTTTACATGAATTTTCACATAAAGCACCATCAATGATAAATTTGATGAGAAAAGGTCCTCCTTTCCATTGGAATGGTGAATTTTATAAACCCATTAAATAACTTAAGGTTAGACTTAGATCAGAACCTATCCTCAAATTTCGAGAGTCGGGATGGGGCTATACAGCCTATTGTGATGCATTGAGATCTAGGTTTCGATGTTTTATAATGTATGGAGATCATGTTGTTGATCATAGTCCATGAAAGTTATATTTTTATGAGAAGAACTAACCAAAACATGATTTTGAATTAGATGATGTAGTCAATGCGTTGAAAACTTGACATCATTATCTCTTTGGTGAGAAATTCATAGTGTTTATTGATTATAAGAGTTTGAAACACATTTTATCACAAATGGATTTGAATTTATGGTAGCACAGATGGATATAGTTTCTAAAAATGTTTGAATTTGACCTGATGTATACATTGGGTAAAGGAAAATCTATAGTGTATGCATTGATAAGTAAGTCATATGATTAGTTGTATAAAGAGGCTTTAGACCAGTGGAAACTAATGACAATCATAGAGGATATGCATATAGATTTCTTAGACCAAAGTGTTGTGGTTTTTTCTTTATGGTGTCTATTATTCATGATTTTTCTAAGAAAGTTATAAATTTTTAGACATCTAATCCTAAATGTGTTACTACGAGGTTAAAAATCAATATTCAGGAAACCATTGAGTATTTGAAGCTGGATATGAGTTTAGTGTTGCGGTTTATAGATTAAATGGTTGTAACAGTGGCTTATAAAAAACATCTTCTTAGGGAAAACCACCAATTGATATGGTCTATTCATCTGGGAATATATAATAAGTATAAATTAAAGAAAGAACAAT
Organism: Viscum album; assembly: GCA_963277665.1. Lineage (NCBI taxonomy): Eukaryota > Viridiplantae > Streptophyta > Magnoliopsida > Santalales > Viscaceae > Viscum > Viscum album. Next base: position 18,387 of record CAUJRU010004011.1, on the reverse strand, counting down.
TTTGGCAGGTTGGAATGAAAAGTGTTATAGCATAGTATGTCTTGAGATGCCTTACCTATCAGCAGGTCAAGGTAAAGCATTGACGAAGAGTGGTTATGTTTCATTATTTACCTATTCTCATGTGGAAATGGGAGAAAATATCCAGGGATTCTATAATAGGTCTACCAAGGATGGTTAGAAAATACAACACCATATGGGTGATAGTGGATCAACTCACAATCTTGGATAAATTTATCCTTATTCATGAAACTAATACAGTAGAAGACTTGTCCAAAATATACATTAAGGAAATTATAAATATTTATGGAGTTACAGTCTCGATTTTATCTAATAGAGACCCCAGGTATACGTATCAGTTTTGGAAATCATCGCATCAAGCCATTGAATACAATTGACAATGAGTATGGATTATCATCCTCAAAAGGATGTATAGTATGAATGGATAATATAAATATTAGAGGACATTTTAGGTCTTTTGTAATAGATTTTTGTGGCTATTAGGAGGTTAATATACCTTTAGTAGAGTCCTTATATAATAAAATATATTAGGCCTCAAAACATATGGCTCCTTTTGAAGCATTGTATGAGTGTCCTTGTCATTCTCCACTTTATTAGGTGGAAATAGGAAAGACTTCACTAATTGGATAAATCCTTGGGAAAGAGACAATAAAGAAGATTTATTTGATAAAATCAATGATAAATATGACTTGAATTCTTTAGTAATCATATACATATCACCATCACTGACCATTTTTTTATGAGGTGAGTGATTATGCATTTTTGAGAATCTCTTAAAGGCATGGTTATCATAATTTTGGTAAGAAGGGAAAATTTTCTCCTTAATACTTAGACCCTTTTTAGATAATTGAAAAAGTTATTGATTTGGTATATCAGTTTTATTTTCTTACAAGGTTTAGTTTAGTGCACAATGTGTTTCATGTAACTCAGTTAAAGAAGTACCAACTTGATCCAGACCATGTGATTCGATGAGATCATATTGAACTAGATCCAGATGATACCTTGATTCATGTGTGAGTACATATCATGGATAGGTAAGAGAAGATATTAAATAGGAAAATCATCTATCTAGTGTGGGTTTTATAGAAAATGGTCAGATTCAGGAAGAAACATGAAAGTGTGATAAGGGAATATTAGAGTAGTGGCCCAGAATATTTTAGGATAACAGGGGTTTTGTATATTCTAAGGATGGAAAGGCCAATAGTGGGGAGAATTTAGAACCCTCAGTTTCAGGTACATGACCATTTATCCATGTATTTTGAGTTAATATAATGCTTAAGTTAAGTTTCAGGAGTTTATAAGGGGTTTTGACATCTTTTGGAGGCTTTTCTAGAGGTGAACTATTTGTTCACAGTTAATAGAAACCACATACTATCTCTAGGAAATTATGTAAGGGAAGATAGTGGGAACTAGATAGGCACACATTTGACAAATTTTTTGTCCAAACCATGTTATTTCCCATGGGAAATTTTTCAACTTGGAACAAAGGAAAAAAATATGGTTGGTGCATGTTTTTCTAAGTGCACGAGAAAACCATGCGACATACATTTGGAACCCTTAAAAATGAGTATCTAATCAAAATTAATTCCAAAAACCTCATTTTAACTCAGAATCCATCCATAATCTAAATTTATTTTTCTCTGTAGGCGTGAGAGACTTTTCCTTTTGATATAGTAGTGATTTTTAGGTGAATCAAAGAACATTAGTGGCATGGATTCATCAGTATGTACTCGTTCTTCATCTTTCTTCTTAAATACAAGGTTCTTATCTCTATATCTCTCTCTTAAGACCATCTATCTAGTCTATTATGGATATATCTATATTTTATAAATGGTTTTATGATGAAATATTGTCAGATATAGTGAAGGGAACATGGGTTGGGATCAATATTGATGTTTTGTAGTGTCGTTCTTTGTTTTTTTCAACTGTTGTGAGGTATGTGGATTCTCTATTATCTTCACTTAATTTATAACTTTAAGTCTTGGATTTATTTAATTTTTTTGATTGAAATTATGGTGAAATCCTTGTGTGATTCTTGATGGAAATCATGATTGGTATTCTCTTTGTAAAATTATGGGAAAATTGGTTGGATTTCAAAAAACCACTTTGGTTTATAATTTTAAAATTTTTATTTTAAAATCACAATTTTATTTTAATTCATGGAAATTATTTGTTGAAATTATTTAAATAAATAAAGGTTTGTGGAGTGGTTTTACATGGATTTTGTCATACTTGGTTATCATGATTACATTTTCATTGGACATAAACCTATGAGAGGGGAATGTGCCATTGGATTACCTGATATTGGCCACCTTGTGATGACTTGGTGGATTGTTGAGAGACCTCTCATGTGTATGGAATTATCACATGGGAATGCATGGTGTGTGTGGAGGAATGGTTATGGGCATGCCAAATGATTTTAAAAATGTTTTATGTTTCATTTATATTTTTACATATAAATTTTATGGATTTTTTATAAATTATTTTTATTGCTTAAAATTATTTTATGTAAAGTGTACTAACAAGTTTTGTCCTAGTGGTGTGATTTAGGAAGTCATCAGGGAAATCCTACTGAGCTTAGACACACCCCCTTCTTGGTTACTATTGTACATTTTCAAATGTCATATATTGAGACACATGTAAAGGAAATATATCAAAGGTATTTAGTGATTCTTATTGATACCATGGGAAAGACATATGGAGTTAGAACTTGGAGTAGGTTGGGTGTTGCTGGTTGATGTCACTTGGTATTTTTGAGTTTTTTAGTCCTTCGGTTCTCTTAGAGTATGTCATTTTATTTATGCTTATAATATGATATGGTTTATTGGTTTATTTATGTTTTAAGATTTATTTGGTACTAATTCATCATATATAGGTTTTATTTTTTATTTTTTATATAGTTTGGATATTTATCTTTCAAATGGTAAATCATCCCCCAAATGTTCTTGGGGACCTTGGTATTTATTTCCAGATTTTGGTGTCTTGAAGACATCACCTAAGGCCTAGTAGAACACCCTTAACTTACCAATCCAATTAGTAGGGGAGTTATATTAAAATTTGGTATGGGATTGGCAGAGATAGAAGGATCATTGAGTGTGAGGAAGATATGAGAGGCTGTGTCCATTTATAATGGAGGGAGAGGGAACACTTGAAAATTTTCAAAATATTAAAATATATTAATTTCTTACTCAGGACATGTGGCTCCAAATTAGACTATTTTAAAATATAAAAAGATATGTTATTAATATATAGATATATAATAGGACTTGTATAAGTTTTTAATATATTTTAACCATTATCTTTTAGTTTAACTCCTTATTAATCTATTTTAACCTTTACCATAGAAATGAATTTTTACCTTGGTAACTCTTTATAATGAACAATGTTAGGTTGAAATTATGAAAAAATATTAATTATGATGATTCCAAATATTTAATCCATTTTACAGGATTAAATTATGAAAATTCATTTTAAAATTAGTGCACAAAAAACAACACAACTGTTTTTAGAAAAATGCATTTTAAGTATAAAACTGAGTTTACCTCTATTACATTCCATGAAAAACCTATTAGATGAATGTGAATTTTTTATTGAATATATTATCTAAAAATTGAATTAAAACAATTCATTAATAGATATTAATTTAAGTTATTAAGATAATAACAAATTGCACACATAAAAATATTATTATTATAAAAACATCACTATTTAGATTCAAATGTTTTTATTTTAATTTCTAAAAAATTGAAAACCAATAAATACATTTTATAAATATGTAAAAAATATTTTTTCATAATTTATTTATACCTATTAATACCCTCCAATCCAATTGCTAAGATATAACTATCACATTAAATAATAATAGTTCAATAGTATATCAAGGTCTATTTAAACTCATTGTTTCATGTAAAGAAAGATATTAAAGAAATAAAATTTATTTAAATATAAATATACAATAAAATCTTAGGGTTTACAATATGAAAATTTATATTAATTTAACCCTTTAAACTCAATCACTCTGACATAAACAAATGAAGATATTTCTACCTCATCACATCCTTATGTTCCCGCACAACATCCTAAAATATATGGTTTTTCCACAAAACATAGACCATGTGAGTGGTCTTATTTTAATGATATTTATATCTTCGATCCAAAAATATTCATTGGTTATTCATAATAAGAGATACCATGATTCACCAACATGAAAACTGAGTTCAGTACATGTGAAGTATCATGTATATACTTCCTCCTGAGAGATATATGGAACACATGAAAAACTTTTAAGAGATTCAGTGGATGTTCCAGTTATAAGAAACTATCCCAATTAAATCAAGAATAAAAAAGGGGATAATATATCTAGGTATTATATTTCCATTCTTTCCAAATATATTAAAGTTATTCCATATAGAAATTCACAAGAATACCTTCTCAGTAAATTTTAATTCTAGATCTTGTTGATGATTTTCAGGATTACTATTATATCAACATTAGGTTGCCTTGATGTGATGCTGAATGGATATAAACTTTTCTACTATTTCCTTATTTATCTTAGGTTCCAATATCTTTTTTTATAAAAATTTATCCCATTATATTGGATTCCCAAACTTCATACCATATAGGTCTTTATAAGGATATATATGAATGTTCTAATAAAAGATATTATTATAATAAAATTCTTCAAAAATAAGGTGTTGACCCCATCTACATTTGAAATCCACAGAACATGTTCTCAATTTATATTCTATGGTTTTAATGTTCCTATTAGAATGAACATATGTCTGAGGATGATATGTAGTGATAATTTTAAAATCCATATTTAAATATTGTTGAAGAATTCTCTAGAAATTTTAGGTAAACCTCAGATACCAATCAGATACAACAAAATGTGGTACTCCATGAAACTTTATCACATTCTTAATGTATATCCTAAAAACCTGATCATGAGGGAAATCTTCTCTGATGCTAATGAAATGTGTATATTTCATAAGGAAATTGACCAAACTCCAAATAGAATTTTATCCTTTAGATGTTTTGAGGATTTTGATGATGAAATCCTTGATAACTTTTTCCCATTTCCATTCTAGTATGGGTAATGCTTGCACTATCCCCTTAGACTTCTATCTAACATCCTTACTTGATGACATACTAATAATCCAAATAAATACTCTGCAATATAATTTTTATTTTATCCCACCATAAATACTATTTTAAATATTTATACATATTTATACTTCTATGATTAATAGAGAATGATAAACTGTGAGCTTCATCCAACAACTCCTTCAAATCTGGTATTGATGGGACACACACTCTATTCTTAAACCTTATCATTCCATCATAATCATGGTTTATCTTAGGATCATTTCTCATATACTTCTAAAATTCCACATCCTCCTTCTATACTTCTTTAATATATACATGGATGGATGATTGAACATTCATCTGAGAAAGATATGAGTTGTCTACTTTCATCGAGATTTCAAGATCCATATTTTATAAATCCATAAATATAGGATCTCTTTAAATCCTCATAATGGAAAAAATAGCATGTTATTTATGAATCATATCATTAGACACCTTGTTTTCCATCCTAAGGTGGTAATGTATTGAGAAGTCATAAACTTTGATCAACTCCAACCATCTCCTTTGGTGAATATTTAACTCTTTCTATGTGAATATATACTTCAATAATTTATGATTAGTATATATATCACATATTTCACTATAAAGATATCACATCAATATTTTCAATACAAATATTACTACTTCTAATTTCAAATCATGAGTTGGGTGATTTCTATCAAGAATTTTCAATTGGCATGAGGCATAAGATATATCTATATCATCATGAATGAATAAGTATCCCAATATATTCTTCGATGCATCACTATAGATAAAAAACCCTTCTCCACTATAGGGTAGTGTAATAATAGGTGTGCTAACCAACCTTATTTTTAACTCCATGAAATTTTACTCACATTCATCAGTATAAAGGAACTTTCCTTCATTTTGAATCTACTTGGTTATTAGATTAGATAGTTTTAAGAGATCTATGACAAAACACTAGTAATATCCATCCGACCTAATAAAAATATGGATCTTAGTTAACATGGTTGGTTTGGGCCACTTCTCAATAACTTCCATATTTGAAGGATCCAACGATATACCATCACATGAGATTATATGACCTAAGAATGAAAATTCTTGTAGCTAGAATTCATACTTTCTGAATTTTAAATAAAACTCCTCCTTCCTCATGGTATTGAATATAATTATCAAAAGATCCTCTTACTATTCATTACTCTTGAAATATATTATAATATCATCTATAAAGACTAACAAAAATAGATAGAGGTAATATATAAAGACTATATTCATTAGATACATGAACATAGTGGGGTAATTGGTAAGTCTAAATGAAATCACCTTAAATTCATAATGAACATTACTCATATGGAAGGTCATCTTGTGTATATAATCCTTCTTTATCCTCAATTAATGATATATATAATGAATATCAATCTTGGAAAAGTATCGATCTCCATAAATTTGATCAAAAAAGTTATCAATATGTGGTAGAGGATACTTTTTATTGATAGTGATCTTGTTAAGTTCCCAATAATCAATGAAAACATGCATTTAACCATATTTTTATTTAATAAAAAGAATATTTTCACCCCATAGTGACACACTAGGGCATATGAATCCCATATCAATATTCTCCTGGAGTCTCTACTTTAATTCCTACAAATTAATTAGGTCCATTCTATACATAGTCTTTAAAATAGGTATATTACCATGTATGAGTTCTATCAAACACTCAACTTCGTGATTTAGGGGATGTTTTGGAATGTCTTTAAGAAATACATCATCATAATCCTGAAAAATAGAAACATCTTTGATGTTGAGTTTATCCCCAACCATTTGGGATAAATATACCTCATGTGTAACACCCCAAACCCATTTAACTAAAGTCAGTGCATTATTACATAACATTGGCATGATCACAAAAGATCAAGTCTCGAAAGACCGATTAGTTTAGTAGCCTTGGAATCCCTAGATACATTCATAAGTCTTACATTACAACATAAAATGAAAAATACAACAAAATCTTGTCTCCACAATCATATCCACTTATACTATCCCTACAGGTCATTCATAAAATACTTCTTCACATCTTGGAAAAAATAAAACATAGAAAGGGGTGAGCTCAAATGCCCAGTAAGGATAACAATATAGCGAAAACTTTCATAAATAAGCATAAACATTTAAGGCAATGTATAACTAAAACAAAAACCTTTTAAACTTGAAATTCAGCATAATATGGTAGAAATAAAATGAAATAATGCCATTTACTTATTCACATGGATATTCTACTAGTTGAATAATCACATGCAATATCACTAACCACTTTCATAAGGATGGAATGCATAATTCCAGAATATCATAACCACATAGTTAAGGCCTTGTGACAAGAATACAAATAATATTTGGTCAAGGCCTTGTGCCAAGACACTAGTTTGTATCATGAGACCTACCGATGCATCGAGGAGCTATAGCAGGCTCCACCCGTCACTTATTAAGTCCAATGCATTCCTCATATGAACATGTTTAAACATAACATAAACATTCGTATTAAAACTAGCATACGAAATGTCAATACATTCTCCACAAACCATGAATGGTGTAAATATAACACATCCACAGTCAAACATATAAAAAAACCATCAATACAATATGGAAGTTTTGTATCATAATAAATCAACTTCAAATAAGTTTAAAATCCATCAAAGGATGTTGACATAGGTGAAATCAAAACTATTTGAGAGAAATATATCTTTTTTTGAAATCATTTAAAATACACATAATTATAAAAGAAAACATTTACTTTAAAAATATTCTTATAAGATTTTAAGGTAAGCTTCAACAATTTTATAATGTCAAAAAATAACCGCACCCACCGTATAAGTTAAAAAAAGACATTCTTACCTTAATTCTGTCGAAAAGGTTAAAAAGGACCTTGTTTGGAAAATGATGGAAATATTCCTTTATAAACTTCTTATAGAAATTCAAAAAAGGGTATAAATGACTTTAACCCATAGTCTGTAAAATAGTAATAATGATTAGAAATACATTTTTAAGAAACTTGGATGTGGATGATAAATAGGTCCCAGTAGATAATTACGTATAAACAACCTCGGATAATGAAGAGATTGTAAAATAAACCCTTAACAATTTGGTAACATACGAAACATACACCCCATTAAAGAGGTATCATACAATTAATATGTAAATACACATAAATTAAAGTTTATTACACAAAGAATACAATTATGGGCAATACATACACCACACAAAAGGTAATAGTGGCAATATGGTACGAATCTCACTGGAATAAGGAGTGAGATGAAAACCCCTTACCTTGTAATTTTCCTTGGTCAATGGTAGTTTAACCTCATGTATAATATTTAAATCACTGTTATTAAATTATACAATAATCATATACATAAATATGATATCATATATGATCATTTAATATTGCTTTGTTAATAATATTTTAGTATTATCGCCGTTTCAGGTGTTAACTGATTCATTTTCCTTTATATGCTTTGTTACGTAAGACATGTTTGTTATGGATAGGTTGTATCTTATTCATATAAATAATGATATAAAGTCATTAAAATTTACTTTTAATCATAAAATTAGAATTGGTCTTGAATTTATATGATGGGGAAATGAATCTCATCATGTTCGTGGAGACAGTAATCCGTACGTACGCACGAACGCTACTTCCATTTCATTTTTCATTTTAAAAGGAATAAAAAACAAATGATACATAGGTATATTATTATTAAAGTATAATATAATATCTTATATATGTTACTTAAGTTCATTAACACCATCCTTTATATATTCCATGAATGGTATGAACCAGTCATACCACCTTGAGGGGGCGGTAGTCCGCACTTCCTCAAATGAAATTATCATATATATATACAACATGAAACGAATAATGGTATGATATAAAATGTAATTAAAGAAGATTATATATAAAATAAATATCATAAATATCATATTTAATTACAGTTCCATCATAATGGCCACCATGAGAGGTGGTAGGAGATAATTGAACAATCATCGTTTCGTGAGGCGTTTGGTTGCCATCCACAAGAACATTATGTTCTTTACCCATTAGATGAAGGTGTTTGTAAGTTTAGTTCGAATACTTATCATAAAAATATACTATTATATTGAGTATACTGGTTTTGTTACAAAAAAAATAATAAGAAGAGTTTAGGGGTTGGAGAAGTAAAATAAAATAAAAGAAGCTAAGAGAAATCGTTACCTTTAATTTGGGTAACTCCCTTTGGTTTGAACCAAAAAGGAATCTTGAAGTGCTTTATGCCTAAGGTAAGGATTCTAGGATGAGGAGAGGGATGTAGTGAGATTAATTGGGTAGAGTTTGGACAAGACAAAAGGCTTGAGAGGTGTGATTAATTGGTTTAAAGTGGTGTCTTTTTATAAGGGGGAGGATGGGCTCTTTAAGAAGGATTGAAAATATTATTTTATTATATAATGATATTTGGTTTATAAAGGTCCAAAACTCATTAAAGATAAAGATAATATGACTCATGATATAAATTAAATCATCAAATAAGAATTGGACAGGTTTTGGGTATTATTTTAGTCTTTATAATCTTATTTATTTAAATCATTTATTAATGAGGTAAACACTACATCATTATTGTGTCATAAATAATTTAGTTTATTAGATGTCTAAAAATTATAAAAAAAATACCATGATTTAGGAAATATTTTTATCTTTATAATGAAAATTTAACATATATAACCCTATGTAAAAATTGTTTTTCTAAAAGATATATACTTATGTCATTTTTGCATTTACTTTAACTTAATTAATTAAAAGTGTCATTATCACTTAAAAGTGGCTCCATGGGGTCCCAAAATCGACCCAAAGATTTAAATGGTTGGACATGTATCAACCAATAGGGTTAGTACACGTTTTAGGGTAATTTAGTATTATTATAATATTATTTTTACCCTTATTTACCGGATTTACCCTTTAACCATGGTAAATAAAATATTTACCAAAGTAATTATTCAAAATGTCTAAAAATAAAAGTTACCTATCTACACAATTTGGAAATCCTCATTATTAATATGTAATCCATTTTTCTAAATTAAAAACACATAATTGGCGGAAATTAATTTAAAATTAATTCCCGTTGTTGAAACAAAAAGCGTGTTTTTAACAAATAATAACTATCAAAAGATTGACACTTTCTTATGTCAAGTTTAAATATAAAATTATGTAGAATGGAAAAAATTGGATTAAATGGTAAAATTATAATCTAATTATATTTTAAAATAACTCAAATTCATAATTTATCACTATTTATTATTTCGATTAAAAAAGTTGTTTTTAATTAAAATTTAGTAATTTTCACTATTCATCAAAATATGAAAGTTATCAGAAAAGTACCAAAATTTCACCCTAAGATAATTTTGATATTATGAATCCAAAAATAAAGTCTCTTTTACCAAATTCAAAATATAAAAGTTTCATTTATTAATTTAAAATTAATTTCCGCTGTCAAAACCAAAAGACGTATTTTTAAGAAATAATGACTATCAAAAGTTTGACACTTGTTTATGTCCAATTTCAAAGTGAAATTACTTAAAATGACCATAATTGGATTAAATGGTAAAAATATAATCTATTTACACTTCCAAACCATTAAAATGTATAATTTAACAACATAAATTTTTTTTATTAAAAAAGTTGATTTCAGTTAAAATATAGTATTTTTCACTATTCACCCAAATATGAAAGTTATTAGAAAAACACCAAAACATTATTGAAACTAAATTACTATGTCCCAATTCTAAATAAGAAGTTTATTTTGTAAAATTTAATATAGAAAAGTTTCAAATATTGGATTTAAAAAGGCTTCACCATTAAAAGGCGGTAAAATTGCATTTTTTGAAAAATACTTCTTTTATCTCAAAAAATGTATTTGTTCTTACATTATGTCTAAGAAACTCATAATATGTATGCTAAAATTATAATGATTATATAAAGTTCAAAATTCAGTTAATACTATTCATAACCGCTTTTGAACGGCTTGTTGGGTAAGTTATGGTGCGCTAGAACTCGGTGTTGCGTGTAGTGAAAGTTATTGAATTACTTTGAAAAATAACGTACAATGAAATCCTGGGGTGTTACATTATTCCCTCCTTCAATAAATTGCGTCCTTGCAATTTGAAATTATTTTTCAAAAACAAAAGGTTGAAAATAGAAAATACCTTTGGGAAAACCCACACCAGATATTAGGTAAATAAAATTTAGTCTTAATAAGAGGAAAAAGGAAATGAAAGGGTCACCACCAAATTATGATCTCAATTATAAGAACATTGGTGAAAATTAGAGACATATAATTTGAGGAAAAATATAAATATTAATAGGTAGTGATTGAGGTCATCAATCACAAACAAGTGTAAAATTGAGGGCCTTAAATTCATCAATCCATGATGATTTAAAATATCATCGGTTCAACAAAACATATGGTATTAAGATAACACATTTTTTGTTTTAAGATAACTTCACTAAAGTATAATAAATAATTTCTTCATAGAATAAGAGAAGAAGGAAAAATATATACTTGACAAGTAGAGTCCCATCCTTTAACTAATTTATACCACAAACTCATCTTTCACTCTAAAAGATAATATAACTTAAAAATAATATTCTATTTATCCTATTCGTATAGGGTTAAAAAAATGAATTTATAATTCATCTAGCATAATTTTTTTAAAAAAAGACTACATTATTCAATCCAGGACATCACGTGGGCCAGTGGTAGGTGATACACCCTTGTCACCCTTCGGTTGCGGGTTCAAGTCACGTGGCCTTGCCGGACGCGACGGGTTACCGCCCGACCTCCGGGTTGTCCTGTTATGGAAATCCAAAAATAATCTCAAACTAGAATTATCCAAAATACTTCTATCCAAACTCACAGTCCAAAATTTATATGGAAGGTAAACACAATGAATATCATTTTTTCCGCGTAATAACATGGGAACACCTTCATCATGTATTCTTTTAAAACACTACAACATCCTAAATTACCATAAAACCTTATTGATTACATTCATCATCCCTTATTCCTTATAGAATACTGGATATACTCCTTCTATCCAAAAAGTTGTAAACTACAACAATGATGGAATATAAAAATCATTAATTCCACTACTGTAAATAAGGATATTAGCAACCGCCATTGGCGGTCGCTGTTGCCTCGTCGCTAGAGGCCTTTAGCGACCGCCAATGGCGGTCGCTGAAGGCCCTCTGCCGGGCACCCTATAGCGACCGCATATGGCGGTCGCTATTCTAAAAAAAAAATTTTTAAAATTTTTTTTTATTGAATTGAATATAAATATATATAAATATTCATATATATACTATTAAATACAATATTTTAAATATATATATATATATATAATATATTTTAAATGTTTTAATATATATTTAATATATATATAATATCAAATCATTGTGCTATAATAATTTAAAAACTTCGATTCAAGAAATAATCTCATTTCAGGTCGTTCGGAGCACGTTTGCTCCGAATGGGACCGCCGCACGCCGTTTTGGTGTTTTATGGCGCCGGAAACGCGTTTCCGGCCGCCGCGGTCACACGGCACCTCCGAATTAGGTGCCGTCTGGCCGACCATTTCACAATTCACTCCCCGGATGTTGTCGTACGGTTTCGTGACATTCGGAGGTCGTTCGGGTGGTTTTGACCCCCCAACGCGCCATTTCAGCGCGCGTCGCGCTGCTGAAAACGACACAATCAGACGTGTCGCGCGCACCGCACGTCTGATTGATGTGCGGCCTCCTCCTGCATCTCAGGAATAATATTTCTATCGTTCCCGTGCGGTTTCAGGTCGTTCGGAGCACGTTTGCTCCGAATTGGACCGCCGCGGTCACACGGCACCTCCGAATGAGGTGCCGTCTGGCCGACCATTTCACAATTCACGCCCCGGATGTTGTCGAACGGTTTCGTGGTATTCGGAGGTCGTTCGGGTGGTTTTGACCCCCCAACGCGCCATTTCAGCGCGCGCCGCGCTGCTGAAAACGACACAATCGAACGTGCCGCGCGCACCGCACGTCCGATGGACGTGCGACCTCCTCCTGCATCTCAGGAATAATATTTCTATCGTTCCCGTGCGGTTTCAGGTCGTTCGGAGCACGTTTGCTCCGAATGGGACCGCCGCACGCCGTTTTGGTGTTTTATGGCGCCAGAAACGCGTTTCCGGCCGCCTCGGTCACACGGCACCTCCGAATGAGGTGCCGTCTGGCCGACCATTTCACAATTCACACCCCGGATGTTGTCGTACGGTTTCATGGCATTCGGAGGTCGTTCGGGTGGTTTTGACCCCCCAACGCGCCATTTCAGCGCGCGCCGCGCTGCTGAAAACGACACAATCGAACGTGCCGCGCGCACCGCACGTCCGATGGACGTGCGGCCTCCTCCTGCATATCAGGAATAATATTTATATCGTTCTCGTGCGGTTTCAGGTCGTTCGGAGCACGTTTGCTCCGAATTGGACCGCCGCACGCCGTTTTGGTGTTTAATGGCGCCGGAAACGCGTTTCCGGCTGCCGCGGTCACACGGCACCTCCGAATGAGGTTACGTCTAGCCAACCATTTCACAATTCACGCCCCTGATGTTGTCGTACGGTTTCGTGGCATTCGGAGGTCGTTCGGGTGGTTTTGACCCCCCAACGCGCCATTTCAGCGCGCGCCGCGCTGCTGAAAATGACACAATCGGACGTGCCGCGCGCACCGCACGTCCGATGGACGTGCGGCCTCCTCTTGCATGTCAGGAATAATATTTCTATCATTCCCGTGCGGTTTCAGGTCGTTCGGAGCACGTTTGCTCCGAATGGGACCGCCGCACGCCGTTTTGGTGTTTTATGGCGCTGAAAACGCGTTTCCGGCTGCCGCGGTCACACGGCACCTCCGAATGAGCTGTCGTCTGGCCGACCATTTCACAATTCACGCCCCGGATGTTGTCGTACGGTTTCGTGGCATTCGGAGGTCGTTCGGGTGGTTTTGACCCCCCAACGCCCCATTTCAGCGCGCGCCGCGCTACTGAAAACGACACAATCGGACGTGCCGCGCGCACCGCACGTCCGATGGACGTGCGGCCTCCTCCTGCATCTCACGAATAATATTTCTATCGTTCCCGTGCGGTTTCAGGTCATTCGGAGCACGTTTGCTCCGAATTGGACCGCCGCACGCCGTTTTGGTGTTTAATGGCGCCGGAAACGCGTTTCTGGCCGCCGCGGTCACACGGCACCTCCGAATGAGGTGCCGTCTGGCCGAACATTTCACAATTCACGCCCTGGATGTTTTCGTACAGTTTCGTGGCATTCGGAGGTCGTTCGGGTGGTTTTGACCCCCCAACGCGCCATTTCAGCGCGCGCCGCGCTGTTGAAAACGACACAATCGGACGTGCCGCGCGCACCGCACGTCCGATGGACGTGCGGCCTCCTCCTGCATCTCAGGAATAATATTTCTATCGTTCCCGTGCGGTTTCAGGTCGTTCGGAGCACGTTTGCTCCGAATGGGACCGCCGCACGCCGTTTTGGTGTTTTATGGCGCCGGAAACGCGTTTCCGGCCGCCGCGGTCACACGGCACCTCCGAATGAGGTGCCGTCTGGCCGACCATTTCACAATTCACGCCCCGGATGTTGTCGTATGGTTTCGTGGCATTCGGAGGTCGTTCGGGTGGTTTTGACCCCCCAACGCGCCATTTCAGCGCGCGCCGCGCTGCTGAAAACGACACAATCGAACGTGCCGCGCGCACCGCATGTCCGATGGACGTGCGGCCTCCTCCTGCATCTCAGGAATAATATTTCTATCGTTCCCGTGCGGTTTCAAGTCGTTCGGAGCACGTTTGCTCCGAATTGGACCGCCGCACGCCGTTTTGGTGTTTAATGGCGCCGGAAACGCGTTTCCGGCCGCCGCGGTCACACGGCACCTCCGAATGAGGTGCCGTCTGGCCGACCATTTCACAATTCACGCCACGGATGTTGTCGTACGGTTTCGTGGCATTCGGAGGTCGTTCGGGTGGTTTTGACCCCCCAACGCGCCATTTCAGCGCGCGCCGCGCTGCTGAAAACGACACAATCGGACGTGCCGCGCGCACCGCACGTCCGATGGACGTGCAGCCTCCTCTTGCATCTCAGGAATAATATTTCTGTCGTTCTCGTGCGGTTTCAGGTCGTTCGGAGCACGTTTGCTCCGAATGGGACCGCCGCACGCCGTTTTGGTGTTTTATGGCGCCGGAAACGCGTTTCCGGCCGCCGCGGTCACACGGCACCTCCGAATGAGGTGCCGTCTAGCCGAACATTTCACAATTCACGCCCCGGATGTTGTCGTACGGTTTCGTGGCATTCGGAGGTCGTTCGGGTGGTTTTGACCCCCCAACGCGCCATTTCAGCGCGCGCCGCGCTGCTGAAAACGACACAATCGGACGTGCCGCGCGCACCGCACGTCCGATGGACGTGCGGCCTCCTCCTGCATCTCAGGAATAATATTTCTATCGTTCCCGTGCGGTTTCAGGTCGTTCGGAGCACGTTTGCTCCGAATTGGACCGCCGCACGCCGTTTTGGTGTTTAATGGCGCTGGAAACGCGTTTCCGGCCGCCGCGGTCACACGGCACCTCCGAATGAGGTGCCTTCTGACCGACCATTTCACAATTCACGCCCCGGATGTTGTCGTACGGTTTCGTGGCATTCGGAGGTCGTTCGGGTGGTTTTGACCCCCCAACGCGCCATTTCAGCGCGCGCCGCGCTGCTGAAAACGACACAATCGGACGTGCCGCGCGCACCGCACATCCGATGGACGCGAGGCCTCCTCCTGCATCTCAGGAATAATATTTCTATCATTCCCGTGCGGTTTCAGGTCGTTCGGAGCACGTTTGCTCCGAATTGGACCGCCGCACGCCGTTTTGGTGTTTTATGGCGCCGGAAACGCGTTTCCGGCCGCCGCGGTCACACGGCACCTCCGAATGAGGTGTCGTCTAGCCGACCATTTCAAAATTCACACCCCGGATGTTGCCGTACGGTTTCGTGGCATTCAGAGGTCGTTCGGGTGGTTTTGACCCCCCAACGCGCCATTTCAGCGCGCGCCGCGCTGCTGAAAACGACACAATCGGACGTGCCGCGCGCACCGCACATCCGATGGACGTGCGGCCTCCTCCTGCATCTCAGGAATAATATTTCTATCGTTCCCGTGCGGTTTCAGGTCGTTCGGAGCACGTTTGCTCCTAATGGGACCGCCGCACGCCGTTTTGGTGTTTTATGGCGCCGGAAACGCGTTTCCGGTCGCCGCGGTCACACGGCACCTCCGAATGAGGTGCCGTCT
Organism: Viscum album; assembly: GCA_963277665.1. Classification (NCBI taxonomy): domain Eukaryota; kingdom Viridiplantae; phylum Streptophyta; class Magnoliopsida; order Santalales; family Viscaceae; genus Viscum; species Viscum album. Next base: position 1,907 of record CAUJRU010004011.1, on the reverse strand, counting down.
GGCCGACCATTTCACAATTCACGCCCCGGATGTTGTCGTACGGTTTCATGGCATTCGGAGGTCGTTCGGGTGGTTTTGACCCCCCAACGCGCCATTTCAGCGCGCGCCGCGCTGCTGAAAACGACACAATCGGACGTGCCGCGCGCACCGCACGTCGGATGGACGTGCAGCCTCCTCCTGCATCTCAGGAATAATATTTCTATCGTTCCCGTGCGGTTTCAGGTCGTTCGGAGCACGTTTGCTCCGAATTGGACCGCCGCACGCCGTTTTGGTGTTTTATGGCGCCAGAAACGCGTTTCCGGCCGCCGCGGTCACACGGCACCTCCGAATGAGGTGCCGTCTTGCCGACCATTTCACAATTCACGCCCCGGATGTTGTCGTACGGTTTCGTGGCATTTGGACGTCGTTCGGGTGGTTTTGACCCCCCAACGCGCCATTTCAGCGCGCGCCGCGCTGCTGAAAACGACACAATCGGACGTGCGGCCTCCTCCTGCATTTCAGGAATAATATTTCTATCGTTCCCGTGCGGTTTCAGGTCGTTCGGAGCACGTTTTCTCCGAATTGGACCGCCGCATGCCGTTTTGGTGTTTTATGGCGCCGAAAACGCGTTTCCGGCCGCCGCGGTCACATGGCACCTCCGAATGAGGTGCCGTCTAGCCGACCATTTCACAATTCACGCCCCGGATATTGTCGTACGGTTTTGTGGCATTCGGACGTCGTTCAGGTGGTTTTGACCCCCCAACGCGCCATTTCAGCGCGCGCCGCGCTGCTGAAAACGACACAATCGGACGTGCCGCGCGCACCGCACGTCCGATGGACGTGCGGCCTCCTCCTGCATCTCAGGAATAATATTTCTATCGTTCCCGTGCGATTTCAGGTCGTTCGGAGCACGTTTGCTCCGAATTGGACCACCGCACGCCGTTTTGGTGTTTAATGGCGCCGGAAACGCGTTTCCGGCCGCCGCGGTCACACGGCACCTCCGAATGAGGTGCCGTCTGGCCGACCATTTCACAATTCACGGGGGTGCGGGGGGTGCGGGGGGGGGGGGGGGGGGGTGTACGGGGGGTGCGGGGGGGCTGTACGGGGTGGCGGGGGGCTGTACGGGGGTGCGGGCGGCTGTACGGGGGTGCGGGGGGGCTGTACGGGGGTGCGGGGGGGATGTACGGGGGTGCGGGGGCTGTACGGGGGGTGCGGGGGGTGGGGGGGGGGCTGTACGGGGGTGCGGGGGGCTGTACGGGGGTGCGGGGGGGCTGAACGGGGTTGCGGGGGGGGGGGGGGGGGGGGGGGGGGGCTGTACGGGGGTGCGGGGGGCTGTACGGGGTGGCGGGGGCTGTACGGGGGTGGCGGGGGGCTGTACGGGGGTTCGGGGGGCTGTACGGGGGTGCGGGGGTGCGGGGGGCTGTACGGGGGTGGCGGGGGCCTGTACGGGGGTGGCGGGGTGCAGTACGGGGGTGCGGGGGGGCAGTACGGGGGTGCGGGGGTTGTACGGGGGTGCGGGGGGGGGGGGGGGGGGGGCTGTACGGGGGTGCGGGGGGCTGTACGGGGGTGCGGGGGGGCTGTACGGGGGTGCGGGGGGGGCTGTACGGGGGTGCGGGGGGCTGTACGGGGGTGCGGGGGGGGGGGGGGTGTACGGGGGTGCGGGGGGGCTGTACGGGGGTGCGGGGGGGCTGTACGGGGGTGCGGGGGGCTGTACGGGGGTGCGGGGGGGGGGGGGGGGCTGTACGGGGGTGCGGGGGGCTGTACGGGGGTGCAGGGGGGGGGGGGCTGTACGGGGGGTGGCAGGGGGGCAGTACAGGGGTACGGGGGTTGTACGGGGGTGCGGGGGGGCTGTACGGGGGTGCGGGGGGGCTGTACGGGGGGTGCGGGGGGGCTGTACGGGGGTGCGGGGGGCTGTACGGGGGTGCGGG
>CAUJRU010004010.1:0-25943 GCA_963277665.1 Viscum album | reverse complement strand
TTTTGGGATGAAGTGGGTGAAAGGAAGATGATGGGACCAGAATTGGTAGAAGAGATGGCAGAAAAAGTTTAGTTGATTCAGAAACCCATGAGAACCGCTCAGAGCAGGCAGAAGAATTATGCGGATAACCGGAGGAAGGATCTATCTTTTGAGATTGGTGATCATGTTTTTCTCAAGGTTTCTCCATGGAAAATTGTGATGAGATTTGGTAAGAAAGGAAATCTGAGTCCAAGGTTCATTGGACCATATTAAATTCCGGAGAGAGTTGGATCAGATGCATACAGAGTGGAATTACCTCCGAGTTTATCTCAGGTACACAATGTTTTTCTTATTTTGATGCTGAGAAAGTATATTCCAGATCCATCTCATGTTTTGAGTCCAGAGGTAGTTCAGCTGGAAGAGAACCTATCTTATGAGGAACAACCGGTCCAAATTCTTGACCACAGGGAGAAGGTGTTACAGAATAAGGTGATTCATCAGGTAAAGGTTTTGTGGAAAAACAATATGATTGAAGAGGCAACATGGGAATCTGAAAATGCTATGAGGGATAAATACCCCCACTTATTTTGATAAGTGAATAAAATTGCGAGTACGCAATTTCCAAAAGGGGGGAAGGATGTAACATCCCACGTAAATAAAGAATAATACATTTTCATATTTATTAATATTTTCGAATTAAATATTAATTTTACTTTAAAAGGGTTGCTATGTTCGATAGCATACCCGATACGCAACAAAGAGTTTCATTGAAATCTTTCATTGCACACTGGTAATAAAATAATATTATTTTAAATGTTAGTTAACACGTAGCCATTGTACTGGCGGGAATGAATAGAAATAACTAAAATATGATTATATATGTTTGTTAAATGTTTTTACATTTATCTAATAAAGGATAAAAGGAATAAAATATGAAAAGAATTCAATTTTAGGCTTATATACTCTAATTTTCACGAAAGGTCCACTTATCAACATTTGATGGTGAACCGTCATTAAATATAGTTTTGGTCACTCTTATACATTCTATTGGACCAAATAAAACTCTTCTTTAGAATCAAGACATCAAATATTACTTTGTGTAATTTTTTGGTATTTTTCCGATAAAGTTCATTTTTTAATGAATAGTGTAAAATGTTGTATTTTAATTCAAAACCTCTTTTTAATCTAATTTATTAGGATGATTAGATTATCATTTGAATTGGGTTTTAAGTGAAATTAGAATATATTTTTACCATTTAATCCAATAGTGGTCGTTGGAATCAATTTCACTTTGAAATTGGACTTAAACTGGTGTCAATCTTTTGATACTTATTATTTCATAAAAACACGCTATTTGTTTTGACAGTGGGAATTAATTATTAAATTAATTAATGCAACTTATATGTTTTGAATTTTGTAAAATGGACTTCATTTTTGAATTTAGAATATCAAATATAGATTAGGGGTAAGTTTTGGTTTTTTTCTGAAAAACTGTAATTTTCGATGAATAGTGAAACCGCAAAGTGGTGGTTACAAAATTTGATTTTTCGTTTAAATGGGACTTTAACACTTCTGTGTTTTGAATCTCAAAAATCCAATTTAAATTATTTTTATTATTAAGTAAAATTTGGTTCAATGGGATTAAAATAAATTTTGGTGAATAGTAACTTTTATGTTTTATTAATCGCGATTAAAGGTAATTAGTGTAATTTAAGGTAAAAATAATATTATAATAAAATGAAAATATCTTGACACTTGTCATATTTCTTAATATAAATATTCATTATAAATAGAAAAAGACTTCCTACATCATGATATTTTTTTTAATTTTTAGAAATTAAATAAATTAAATTATTTATGACACCATGATGATGCAGCGACTACCTCATTATTTAACGATTTAAATAAAATGGAAAGATAATGTAAAATATAAGACCTAAACATGTCCAAAACCTAGTGGTTGGGTGGATTTAGAACCCTTATCACCATATCCTATAAACACATCAATGTGGGACCATTAAAATCCGAAAACCATTTGAAAATAAAGTAACATTTCCTTACCTTCCAAGAGTGCCCCTCCTCTCCTCTTATAAAAGGCCCACACCTCTACCTCATTACCCACACTTCAAAAGCCTTTTTCTCAACCAGACCCTGCTCATTTTGTCTATCCACATCCCTCTCTTACTCCTTGAAGCCTCACTTTTGGCAGAAGTCTTTACATGGAAACCTTTGAGCTCAAACCAAAGGGAGTTACCCGATTATAAGGTAATGTCTTCACTTGAGTCCTTTTGTTTTATTTTGTTTCTCCAACCCCCTAAACACTTTTTATTAAGTTCTTTTTTGACAACTCGAGTATCTTACATATACTAGGATTTTGTTATATGAAGGATTCGAGGTATACTTACACACACCTACGTCTAATGGTTAAGGAACATACTATTTCCGTGGATGGTGAATTTCTGCCTCACGAAACGATGATTGTTTGATATTATTATAACACCTTCAAAGGTGGCCATTAAGATGTCAGTATATTTATATATGATATATAATATGTTTATGTTTTCCTTAAGCTTTTGTATTTTCCATTTTGGGCATACCTTTATGGTTTCCATTATGGGTAAATGTGATATCTTCATTTAAGGAAGTGCGGACTACCGCCCCCTCAAAGTGATTTTATTCGTTAATGCCATATGTGGGATGTATAAAGGATGTATTTAAAGTTATTATATATGATTTTATACTGGAATTATAATATACCTCTATATCATTATTATTTCTTTCCATTAAATTGTGAGATAGAAATGAAAGTAGCGTTCATGCGTACGTACGGCTTACCGACTCCATGAACGGTGCATTTCATTTCTTATCCCCAAATATAATGTACTATTATAAGTACATATATATAATGGATATATATGATGTATGTTACATCTAAATGATTAATATAATTCTGGAATTAAAATATACATACCTCTCATTTAGTTTTAATTCCATTAATATGACATAGAAATGAAAGTAGCGTTCATGCGTACGTACAGCTTACCGTCTCCATGAACGGTGCTTTTCATTTCTTACCTCTAAATTATTATGTGATATTATAAATACATGTATATGATAGATATATATAATATATATGATATCGAAATCAGGAATGTCATTCTGGATATAATGAACCTTTGACTACACGAACAACATGTAATTGTAAGAATTCCACTTTCGACTTAAGGAGAAAATATCAACAAAACAAACATTATTAACTTAAATGATTACATAATGTTTATAACATGACAATAAGTGATATAAAAGAAATAATTAACTCGATAATGGTTCTTGAGAAAATATAAATTAACTCAAGATTATTATTCACGACGTTAATGAATGATCGAGTCAAGTCGGACCCAAGGTAAGGTACTTTGTCTCAATCTCCTTTCATTGAGGAATATTTAGTTTTATACACAACGTTCTTTTATACGGTGTATAAACCCCTTTGACTTTTAATTTTATACAAAAGGAATATTTTTCTACGAAGCGTTTTACTAAACGACAAAAAGGAATGTTTTTTTTAACGTATGCGGTGACAACGACCTTTTCTGCCGCCGCGAGTATTATTTGGACTTTGGCTTCCTCAACAAGCCGTGATGTTTTTAAAATGAAATAAATACCATATACTCTTTTATGTATTTTGGTATTGAGAATGGTTTTTATAATGGATTTGTTATGTCAATATATTTGAGTGATATATTGTGATCAAAGTGTGGAAATGTTTTCTTTCCATTATATCTATTTTATGTTTTATGATTTTATATTGGTACTTGGACATTTTACTGGTGGTTACGTGATAAACCATAAGACGGGTGGTGTCGTGAATACCAGGATGGGTGGTTACATTATAACCTCTAATGCATTGGGTATAGAAGTCGGCCGTATGGCTATTCCATTAAGTATGTATGGATGTTGGCCGAATGGCAATTCCATTAAGTGATATGTGTGGACGTCGACCGTATGGTTATTCCACTTAAGTATGTTTATGTCCCAAGTTAACTTTATATGTTATGGGTTTTTTATATGGGTTTTATAGTAATATTTTGGTTACAACATGGTAAGTAATGATATTTTATTCAGTGAAGAGTTTTTACTACATCATGAAGGTGAAGGTATTACTTTGATAAAGTATACATGGTTTACATGATTTTTGAAAAACTAACAGTTTTCATTCTTTGTGTATCCCTTACTGAGCTTTTTATGCTCACCGCATGTTTTTTTGAAATGTTTTTCACAGGACTTAATGTGGAATAGGGTCAAGGACGGGATCAAGGGAAAGTCATGCTATATAAAACATGGAACTAGACATGTCTCTTTTTAAGAGTTTTTTTTATTATTTTATGGAAACATAGTAGAAGTGTCTACTTTGTAATCTTTTGAGATGTAATAGTTATGTCCTAATTCTCTAAAGCTCTAAACCTGAAAAGATCCTCAATGTGAATTATTCATTTAATTCAATATTAAGTAAGGTTTAAGGACAGGGCCTTATATAATGAATAATAATTGAATAAAAGAATATAATCCATGAGATCATAACAATAGAATAAGACACAAACTTGTGGAATACTAATATGCAGAGAAAACCATTTTCATAAAAATATAGAATTACTAAAAATAGTATTATAGTAGATTTTTTTCATTCCAAAAAACATCATATTTTGTAAAGATCACTCCCAAGACTATCATAGTAGATATATTTTCTTACATAACTGGGTTCACTCCCCATTATAGTCCTATTTATCTCATTAGATATCCATAGAAATAAAATGTATTGGATGAATATATAATTCTGGGATGACCTATCATATAATGAAAATCATAAAAATGTGTTCAAAATGATAATAAAAGATTCCCCACATCATCAACTAGGAAATGAACAATGTTTCATAAACATTTCATTCAGACATAACCCTTTGAAATGGAACGGATTTCAAAAACATTTCATCAATTAATTATAGACAAACCTAAAGAAAAAAATGGGTTTTCAATCAAATTATCACCATAATTTTTATACATAAATTAAAAAAACAGTAACATAATAATTGCATCAAACCCCAATTATATATTAGGTAACATCAAAGGATGTTATCTTAGATTGGAAATTCTATTAAAGATCACAAGGAATAATTATTGACAAAAATATGATTTAAACACTAAATCACTTATTTAAAATATTATTTCCCCAAATATTAATTAAAAATTTATATTTGAAAATAGATATATAAATTTTTAATATAATATTAAAATAATTTAGTTGTCATGATCATTGAAAATTATGTTTATTTAATTTATTATAAAACAATATTGCATTAACATTTTTTGTAACATGAAAAATATAATTTAGTTATAAACCAAAGAGTAATTTATTTTTGAATAATCCTATAATAATAAAAGATGGAAAAAACTAAATTCAATCAATAGTATATGAATATTAAATACAATTTTTAAATATTTTTAAGAATAAAAGGATATTGAAGAAAAATTATGTTCATATCATGTGGTAAATAAAGTTGTTTTTGGTTAAATTTTTTTTCTATGGGTCTCCGGAGTACATAAATTGATTAAAAATAAAATATTGTAATGTAATTTCGATAAATAAATTGGGAATAAAAATACTATACATAGGAGATATAAAATAAAATTTCATCATCAGAAACAATATCATAAACAATCATAATAAACAATGAGATTGTAACACAAACCCTTTCCCTAAACATGAATTCAATAATAAATATAATAACCACACATATAATAAATATAAATTTGTTATTAGTGAATTTATATGCCATACGATCATATACCACTTCTTATATTTCATACTTATGTCCTTTTATCACCCATTTATTAATAATTCTCTAATAAATCACTATTCTGGGTCATAACTGCTTCGTTATTTGTGTATGCTTTAGTATGATATATTTTTTTACATGTATAAAAATCCTTGTTGGATTAAATTTATTCTTTAAAAAAAGATATTAATATCATATATATTCATTATATTAATATTTACTTTCATCCATAATTGTTAGATATGTAAAAATGAATTACATCGTTCATAGAGACGGTAGGTCATACGTTAGAATGAATATCGTTTTTCATTTATTGATGGATGGAAAAAAGGAAATGTAAATAATAATTAATCTATAAATAATAATAATAATATCATGTATATCTCACATATTTTTAAAATATATATTATTGGCCTCCATATCAATTAGAAATTAAAAATGAATCACATCATTTCTTAGAGGTGGTAGTCCACATATACCAATAGGATACAATGTCACATTCGAAAAGGATTGTATGGTAGGAGGGTTTATGTGATATTATCATTCTCAAATTATACTTATTTCATAAATATCATATATATATATATATATATTATATTCATCATTATATACAACCATTATAGGTTGCGATGGAAAATTAATTACATCATTATGTGAGGTAACAGTCCTCCGTACAAAAAATCAATAGTTTCAAATCCAATTTTATGATATAGGAAATGCATATTGCTTATGACAACAAAGTAATCACAAAATATTATCTGATAAACAAGGAAAAACAACTAATATTATTTATTTTTTAATGTCAGTTATCTAATAAGATACATGAAAAAAATATAGAAATGATTTTCACATCACTTATGGGATAACCGAAGTGACAAGTAAATAAATATTAGGTTTTCACAAATTTTATCCAATAACCATTGTGAAAAAAATATTTATGAGGTTGGTTATTTTAAAAAATCTATGTGATAAAAAAAATTTATGTTGGATATTGGATAAGAGGTGTGAAAAATCCTGGAATATTATTTTTTATCTTTTATCCAATAATTTATGTTACATATAGTATTTTATTATAAATTGATTTATATTAATCCTAACTAAAGTAGAAAAAATGAAAAATAGAATAAAATTCATTAGAAAAACCATCAAAACACCCATTAAAGGACACATACAATTTGATATTTTAAAATTTCAAAATATATGAAAAGTAATTTAAATATCAATCAAACCTAAAAATAGATTCTCCCATTGAATTTATAAGGGTCTAATCTCTTATTTAGTATATGGTTTTGGGAGATCCGAAAACTACAAATAATATTGAAATTATTTATCTATTATTTTTATAAAAATTAAATTTTTGATAAAACATTATAAATAAATACAACCTTCTGAAACATCAGTACAATCCCGGTTGAAATTAATTCATACATAAATATTAATAAAAAATATCATCATTCCATTAAACATAATTTTTAATGAAATTTTTTCTATAATGGAATAAATATATCATTTTTATGTAATATATATACAATTTTGTAATTGTAAATGAATACTTACCATATCTTGAACATAGTTTATCAAGGGGCACTATTTTATTGTTGTATATCAAATGAAATACAGATCCATTTACTGATATAGTATACATTAAATAAATATTAGTCATTATATCTGAATAAATAAGTAAAATATTAAAATATATCGATTTAATGAAATGTTAAAATTTGATTGTGCATCACTATGAATAGTGGATAATTAGAAGAACGTCGTCTCTCTTGGAAAAGAAAACCCCAAAAATTAAGGAACATTGATAAAAAAAATTTAATGTTACTTTTTAGTATGTTAGTATATATATAACACATAATGAGAAATAATTTTCATACTCTTGATGATATATAAAATCCAACACTGAATAATTGAATAATTATAAAACCTTTCAGTATTAAAAATATATCTTTCTACATCAGTCACTATCCTAGCTATTTGTGAAATAAACCATGGACCCATAAACCCACATACATTTATTTTTTCATTATATGTATAAATTATATAAATACAGATAATAATAAATATAATTAAAATATTCAACAAAATAAATGATTGTTTTTAATTCACTAACGAGGATAAATTTTAATTCTGTTTACTCCGAACTGGTGTCCATATATAGTCTCTGTGATATATACTTTTTAAATCAACACATTCATTACACACCCACAAAAAAAATCATCAATAGGAATCTTGTATACATCTAATATCAAATTTGAGTATGTTGATAATTTTTCAAGAAAATTATTAACTTCATATGAAGAAATAACACATTTTTTATTATCTAAAAATTAAATCTTTATCATTAGAGTATTCTTATAAAAAATTAGATAAATATCTGAAAATTTAAATGATAAATCAAATATAACAACAAAAATAAATAATAGATAAGGTATATGCACACCTCTATTATAATAATCCAAACAAGTCTAAATAGAAAACATAAAATTGGTTGGTACATGGTCCTACTATACTCACCACATCTATAATACATGGTATTTTTTCTGATCTATCTATAATACCCTTTTTGAGAAACTATGATTCTCTATCTCTATATATTGATGATGAATAGTATGGCTGATATAAAATATCATTTTATATGAAACAATACACTATGGATCATTAATATATAATTAACAATAACTATGAAGCTATGGAGGAGGGGTGTAGGGGTAGGATAATAATGAGTAGAGTCTTCTTATAGAGATTCATGAGTAGGATATGTAGGAAAAGTGGGATCTATTAGAAGAGGTATAAGAGTCGTAGTAGTAGTAAAAACAGTCTTTGAATTTTATCAAACATCAACTGTACCAAAGCACCATTCTTATCGTACATCATCATAAGAATACCCTGATTTTCAACTACCAAATATTCTATTTATTTATAAACATACACAATTGAAGAATCCTCAAAACATGAAAATTATTTTTTACCCATACACCTACCAGGTATTCTTTATACTACCTAGGTGTTCGAGCTCTCCCAATGTTGTATCCAAATTATCTTTCCCACCATCAATTATAAAAATACCCTATATGTTATTAATTTCAAGAGAATCATGTATATAATATTTGGAAAAAATATCATCAATAAATAATAATATATATAGAGTTTATTGAACATAAATAAATACATATTTTTAATATCTTACAATCTCCTCAATTACAAAGATAATAATTTTTGTAAGATATTGTCATTTTTCTTATCTAATCTCTCAATGATTTTTTTTGTCTAGTAGAGGGACCAGTATAGAGCCTATGGACTATTCCCTTAGATTTTGATTTTTTTATTCTATAATTTTTTATTATGATGTTATATACCATCCCCAAGATAACATATGGGGGTATATGATTCTATATTTGATACAGTGTTGAGTTATCCTCAATTATATAAATTTAATGTTATGAATAATGAAATAATTAATATGATCATAAATAAAAAAATGTATACAATGTTTCATTTCTCTTTCAAATACCCCTTCTTGACATCTACTTTCCCAAAAAAATTCAATGTATATTCAACTATAAATTAATACATATCATGTAGATTATGAAATTTTTAATCCAAAATAATGAAATAAGATATGAGGGATGATTTTAAATGCATCCAACTCATGGAAGGTAATGATAATCATTTACTTACGACCTCTCTGGTATTAAGTATATCATATTTTATTTGATAAGAAGGGGGAAAACATATATTACTACAAAAAATTTAAGATATGATAAATAATAACAAACAATATTTACAAAACTGTCACCCCAAATTGGGATATTTTTACTCTCTCAAAACATCATGAAACCTCAAACAATATACTAACATTTAATTTATCCTTAACTACTAAAAAATCCGTGAAATATTTTGAATTTATACCTCTTAGAATATCAGTATCATCAATTTCTATTTCTATTCCTTGGGCATGGATATAGGTAGTTAATAATTTAGGTAAACATGTGGGGCCAGGTTTAACCACCCTCGAACACTTCCCCCCTATGAAGATAGATGTCTCATGTACTGTTGGATAAATAGGTTCATTAATAAGAGATTGGGTATATTCCTCTGCAAAGTAATGAGTATGATCATCACTATAAGTATGTAGTGGATTAGATGATTGATTTTTCATTTTTTTATAAATCATAAAATCAACCAATTATTATAAAAATATTCAAATACAAAAATTACATACCAATGAAAATAGAAAATGAATAATTATAAAAGTGAAAATTTAATGAAAAAACCCATGAAAATTTAAATCATATTTCTTATAGGTTACTAAAATCATAAAAAAAATTCATGTGAGATGTAATGACCTTAATAATGAAAAAAAATTCAAAAATTATGTGTGAATTTTAAAAATTATCTATCTAAATAAATCATTTTTCCACTAAAATGATTTTTTTGAATATACTCTTATACAATATTTATTTTTTTTAACATAAAATATTAAATCTAAAATAATTGGTTTTTATTAAACTAAATTAATAGATGAGTAACATAAGAGAAAAATGGTTAACGAAAATAAATAAACTCATATAAATAAAAAATCTAACATATTAGTTATAATATATGTTTTAATAAATAAAATAAAGTTAGAATATCTCACAATTTATCATATTTATATAATTAACTAGAAATAAAAATGTGCTACATGCAGTATTATGAATGCACTAATGGATTATTTTCCCCAATTCAATAATTGTGATCATTCTATATTAATGAAAACTAGAATTTTGTGTATTCAAAAATATTATATGATAATGTTTACATTGAAGTGGGGATGTCACATTAATCACCATCTTTGTCTATTTTTCATCATTAATGTAGTATTTTTACATGTATAAAATATAAAATATTTCAAATCAGATTGATCAAGAAAATTGAAAAATTAAATTTCATGTGTTTCTAGGATAAAAGGATCTGATGTGTATTCCAATTTATTTTTATTAACTAGTGTCATTCAAAATTAATCATGTCTGAAACAATTATTACCGATAAAGCATTTGTAGTTAAACACTATAAATTGAAATTTAAAGTGATAAAGATCCCAATTTTTTCAATGACTCAATAATATGAAGATGATGTGTATATTGGGGTTTTCCTTTAGAACCCGAAAATTTCCTTGATTCTAAAATCCCCAAAACACTACTATTATGAAATTCACTTTTTTAATGACTATTTATATGAAATGAATATGATTTAATTTCATACTCGTATCATCTAATATAATTTAAACATGGTCGACCCACTAACTATGTTGATGTTTCTAATGAATCTAATCTATCAAGCATTAATACTTTATAAAATGAAAAAAATATTTATTGGTCTCATTAAGAATTCAGATATATTTCTTCATTGGATATCATTGGTTCAACAGAAAAATATCAATTATAATATATGGATTATAATAGAAAATCTTATTCAATATGTATAAACGTATCTTTTTTATCTGTTCACCTATCAGCAACTTGAATTTAAATCAATAGATCCCTTCCCCTAATAATTAACTCATTCATGTGGAGATTTAAGAAAATATATGTTCTCCTCTATATAAAAATAGCTTGTACGAAACTAAACAACATATTTATTATTATTCTTCTCTGTAATGGAGAATTTAGTTCGATTTAGATTCTTCATGTTCCCCTCAAATATTTTCACATAACGTTCAAAAGAATACATCCATTGTAGATATTCATATCAACAATGATTTTTTTATTAGACCATGTTATCCATTAAATACACCATGACATGAAAAAAAAATAGGAAAATACATTTAAAATTGAAAGGCATAGAAACCACTTTCTTCTCAAAAAATTCCCAAAACATACTGATCAATCACATTATTAGATATTTTATTCAAAAAACAACACACTTTCAAAATTAATATTCTAACACATTAGGATATATTTTGTGTATATGAATTGATATGAGTTACTACATAATGATTTCCCAATAACGATATTTATTTCAGTAATACTTCAAATGCTTCAATGAAAAAATAGTTTTTACCTTTGAAGAATCACCCTATATATAAATGATATCATGAAGATATTGACAAAAGAAAAATTTATCCCAATTCAATAATGTGTGGAAATATGGGGGTATGAATCTCCACCTTCCATCAAGAGTGAGATATAAATACAAATGTATTCCCATTGAGAGTGTGTGAAATATTTTATTAACCCATTTATTGAAGTTACATTAATATCTTACAGAGTTCCAATCATGTTTTCATATATATTCTTCTCTATGTTCTTGAATTCAATATTATGTTTGACCACAAGATATTTTAAATATCGTATCTCAAAAAATATTATGCATTTCTTACAAAAATTTATACCATTACCATAGTTCTATGTCTTTCTGAATATCACATCATTGTTTTATAACCTACCAAATATTCATCAGTTTATAATTTTTTTGAAGAAATATTCAAATCATTTGATCAATTTAATTTATTTTTTTATCTTATTTAAGAGTGATCCACCGAAAAAAACATATTATGACACATGTATACTATTTTTCTTCCATTACATAGTTGATAATATGAAGACTTTCCATTATAAATTTGACAATATTTATTCTTCATAACCAACTGTTGAATTTTTTTTCCATATTATGGGAAGTTATTTGTGGTGAAAATAATCATTGAATGTTGATTAAAATATTTTCTCTATAAGAATCATATAACCCAGTAACACTCTCCCATAAAATGTTAAAATCATAAATTAATTGTGATAATAGAAAAATAATACAATTTATGGGTTTTTTGTCTATATATCATTAAACTCAACATGATATATTTTCCCACAATAAAAATTCAAGAAAAAGGTACTAAATTACCAATAAAACAGGCCACTGACTTTGTCTTCTACTAAGTCTTTCATATTAATTTAGACCATCTACGCATAGTCCAACTCTTATATTTCACTCATAATTTTAGAATATAGGAAACTGGTGATCAATTTTCATCCAATGTGTATAATGAACAAGATTTTGTTTTTTCCATCATATATCATCTCATTATTATGCCATATAATCCTATTTCATGTGAATTTGAAAATAAAATTTTCAAACCAATATTTATATAAAGATATCAATATTCCATGTCATGGGACTCTACAACTACTAAATCAAAATGCTATTTTTCATTCGACATATACCATGAGAACCCACATTCAGTAAACCTTAAAATAAATAATTATTCCTTCCTATATAACCCATTGTCATTCCTGCATACATATAATATTTTATACCATTATTTTATTAGGCATAATATTATAATATATTTATAATGTGAATATTAAATATCATTATATTTAGGAAAAATATCTTTCAAAAATGGAAGAAACTCTTTAAAATTGTTATCAGTCGATAAATATTTCACATTCAAGTTAATCAAGCATTAAACAATCAATAAAATCATAACTTACATACAATCATGATACATTGGGTTTTTAGTATCTCTATATAGAGTCTTAATTGTATGTCCTTTTTCAATTTCCTATAATTTAATATTATGAATATTTTATTCTATTTGAACAGACGTATTATCTTTAAAATAATCATCATCTTGTGATCTAAAATTATTCCTAGTTTCACCATGCCAAATCCAAGGGTAGTAACTCATATTAAAACCTTAAAAATTAAATTATAATTGATCTCTATAATTTTAAACTTCATCATGTTTATTAATTTTAGGCCTAGATAGAAATACTTTTCATTATTTCAAACATTTAATTTAGAATATTGTAAAAAGTAATCAACACCTTCCTCATATTCATCATTTATTTGAGGCGATGTATTCCAACTTCAACTCATTATTTCAATAAAAAACAGAAAAAAAATTTCCCAATATAAACCATGTTTAAATTTGTATCCATGATTAATGAAAATAAACGTAACAAAATTTTAAAATATAAAACAAATATTTTGATATTATAATAGTCTAATTGTAAATTCAATGAAAATATTAGAATTTAAATTTAAATTTAATTGGTAAATCGTAAAAATAAATTCATGGATGTAATTTAAAAAAGAAAATATTGTTAATTTTTTTTTATCATTTTCATTATCATATAAATGAAATTAAATGACAATTGAAATTGATTATTATTATCAAAAACATAATTTATGTCTACATTTTACATTTTTATTTGTATAATTATCATTAAATTTTATAAAAAAAATTCATGAATAATAAATCAATTATTTGTCCAATACTTTATTCATACTGTAAAATAATCATATTATATAGTTCAAAAATTATGATTAATTTCTAATGTGAAACATATATATATATATAAATATATATATATATATATTAAATACTATTTATTATTTATTATTTATTTCTATTCTATTATGAAAATTTAGGAAAGAATATTATGTATTGCATATTTTATGAAAACATATTTTATTTAAATGTGACACATTAATAACATACATTTTAAATATTATATTATACTATATTGGATATAATAATTATCCAAATTTAGTGGGAGAAATTTTAATTTTTAGTGAATACCATGTGATGCAAGTGTAATTCGATATAAATATACCATTCAGAATAAAATAATGATATGTAAAGGAACCAAAAGATAGTTCCTATTGTGTAGCTACAAATAATATAATTTTTTTTAAATTAACTCAAAATATGTTGAATTCATATTTAATACATTATTTGCAAGGTATGAATATGCTCACATCAAAATAAAAGTGTTGATAGGATTATACCCTACTTATATGATATAGTAAAGTGAACTTTATGAAAATTTAAATGTATAAATATATTTCATTTTTGGATTATTATGTTAATAATATATTCATAACTCAAATAGAAAATTTTTATATAAATTTAAGTGTTTTCATAAACAATGAATGGTTCAAAAACATCAAACATGTACGAAAAATTTTGAGATTTAATGAGGAAATTAATGATGGGGAATAATATAAAAATATGTGTTGAAATTAAGTGAATAATCCAACTCATTTAATAGAATGACCCAAATATTAAGAGATAATGCATTCCATTGAGGTTTTAAATTAAATAAACATATTACTATAACATATGAATATGTTAAAGAGACATTTCAGATGGGACGATGTATATTCAAAGAACAACATTGAGGCTGACGATGTGTGAGAGTTTTAAAAATATGGTAATGCAAGTTTTGAGTATAAAAAATGGAAAAAATAAGGTTAGAGATTATTTTACATAGATATATTGAAAGAGAGGATTGAAATATTTGTCTTACCTGGGAGTCTAAAATATTGAATGCACAACAATGAGGCTAGTGAACCATAAGGATCTAGGAATTTGGAAACCCAAGATTCTTGTCCAAAAAATAGATTAAACGAGGGTTAGAGATTTTATATAAGAGATGAGAGTCTTATTTCTTAAGATATAATTACACTTAAATGATTCAAATCTATTATTCATATAATTTTAATTTTATATTACATGGTTTTTTTATTCATAATAAAAATGGTCATTTTCGTTTTGATTTTTATATAACTAACATGAAAAGAAATGAAAATATCATTATGATGTAGGCTTTATGATAACCCATTGGATAAAGTGTGTATCACGATATTTTATGTATGTTTTTATATAACCATCGTGATAAAGAGACATACATATCTTTTTCACATCGGTAAAATAATAAACAATGTAAAAAGAATTATTTATGACTTTGTCACATAAAATATATAATAAATTACATGATAAATTCAGATAAATGGGTTGTTAACATTGGTAATAAATAATATATGTATAGAGTACAGTTTTTACTGATTCCATGTAAATATGAAAAGAATAATGAATCCCTTCTCTTTTTAGAGATTGTAGTCCACACGTAGGGATGAGGGATGTGATGATTTACCAATAGATTGGTTGTTTTGATGTTATATGTGATTTTATAATTTTAAAAGTTTACTTTTGTCATTAATATCATATATATACTTTTATTTAATAATTATATATGTACCTGAGTGATGGTTATGAATAAATAATGAGATTGGTTGGACAGATAGTACACCATCGTACACACGATCGATGGATTCCATTATCATTTACTGGTAGAGGAAATTGATAGAGTTTATTCCTTTTAAATAAATATAAATTAGAATATATAATATATAGGTGTCATTATTTAAACATCGTTTAAGAATATTTTTATGTGGGTGGAGAAGAAATAATAAAAATCACAAGATTAATAACGATGCCACTTTTTCCAACAAGCTCATTCGGTTTTCACCAACATCCTTCTTATGAGAATTTTTTAATAAAAAAATACCTCTAAGTTATGAGAATTTAGTTTATTAATGTATTTGGTTAGAGATTTATCTCAATGAAAGGCTCTTTATGTGAGAATAAAATAGAAGAGTAGGATCCCTTTTATAAGTGAAAGGAGGGGAAATTTTAAAATCTTATATAATATTAAAATATAAAAAGTTCATTCTCTTTCAAAATTAATCCATATTTATAGTGCTTAAAAGAGAGTGTAGTATATGGTTAAAATCCCATTAATTAATAATAAAATTACTGGATTATGTTTTTATTTAAAGGTTATCTTTTTCTCTAACCCCTTACTCAACATAGTTCAACCATAACCACATTAACATCAATTTCAATATTAAATTGTTAATAAAGTTTTCATAAATATAAAAATTACTCTTAAATGGTCAATGTTGTATATATTAAACAATATTACATTAAAATGGAGAAAGATAATATTTTTTGGAATTTTAAATCATTTTATAATATATTTTTTATAAATTAAATATAATTAATTTCAATTTTAGATCTATTTATATATGTAAATTTAAATGAAAAAAGACAAATATGGATTTAATATATAATAATTTATACAATACAAAATATTTAATTTTAATATGATCAAGTCATGGAATTTAAAAAATCAATCAAATTATATTACTTTTCATATTTTTAAAATCAATTATTTGATTCTTTTCATTATGTGAAGCAATACAATGTCTACATCACGTAAGAATATAAAAAAATTTTATTTGTTAAAAATTTAAATAAATTACCATAAAATAATTCATTAATTTTTTTAAAAAACCAATAATAATCATTCACAACATGATTTTCCCATATTTCAAAATGTAAAATATTTTATAATAGTAAGAGTGTGACATTTTTTCTTTTCAATACCTAGATTATTATATATGAAAAATTTATAGAAAATAATTAAAAAATAATAATTATAGTGCATAATTTTATATGGGTAGAAATAATTTCATCCAATAAGAATGAAGAAGAATATTGGTGTCCATATAACATTATTATAACATAGGTTAACCCGATTTAACCTTTTACCATGATGAATTATTTTATTCTATTTTTACTACTATTTCAAAATAAAATTAATTTAAAGTTATTAAATAATATTAATTGTTAGGTTTCAAAATATGGAAAAAATATTAACTAATTCAATCTCTATATATCTTATATATTCATTATATGAACCGAAAAATACATTTTAAAAAAAAATTAACGACTAAAAGTATTTTTATACCAAAATCTCATTAAAATTTTGTTCTTATGCAATTAAATATGTATTTTTTTACTAAATGATAATTATATTAATTTTTTTATCAAATGAAAAATATTATGGTTCTTATTCAATAAAAATAATTCATAATATTACAAATATATGTATTTTCACAATTCATCGAAATACCAATTTCTTAAAAAAAAAAAAATTATTTAAGTGCTAATTTTGATATAATTTTTTCATAATTGTGGTAATTTTGGCAAATAATATTTAGAAAATTATTAAAAAAATTATTTTTATGTTCTCAAAATGGAAGATTAATCATATTTGAGGGAAAAATATTCTTTTCAAGGATATTAATACTTCAATAAATCTCCAACAATGTTTGATATTTATATTTTATTTATATAAATACTTTATAAATAATTACAAATATTTTATTAATCCTAATCAAACAGTATGTTAAATATGAATGTTAAAACAATATTCTATATTACGATTCATTTATCCTTAGGTTAGTGTTTAATGACATAGATATTCCATGTATTAATTTTTGATATTATAGGATTACATTCAAGACCATGATGGATATGGAGTGAAATTCTAAATCCCAATGTTTCCTTAATAAATTTTTAAAATATATAAAAAACATTAAATTTCTCGCACATGCATTGTTTCCAAAAAAGTTGAATAACCTATAAGAGGGTGCCCGAGTATAAAATCTGAGGTCATAGTTGAGTTCCAAATGTGAGTTTTAAAATAGGCACGAATTGACCATGTTTGGTGTTGGTCATTTGTAGAAAAGTCCATTTTGGTGTGGGAATGAGTAATACAATTAAATTAATTATTATTTTTCATTTCTTTATGTTGTGATTAATAAATATCTAAATTAATGATTCTAGATAATCCTCATGGTTAGACAAAAAACCCAGGATTTTTTTGGAGAGTAGCTTTTGAGTTATTTAGAGGATTCCACACAGGGTAATAGTGACCAGATTGTGGATTGATGATTGAGGTGTAATGGATTCAAAGGATCTTAGAAATGGTCATGTAACATCTCTGATCATCATCATCAATTGAACTAAATCAAGTAAGTGCATTTGTTTTGTTAGGAGTAATTCCTTGTTCACAATTTCTATGATTAAATCGAACCAATCAATGAATTGATTTACCCACAATTTGATCGTATTTTAAGATGGGTTATTTTGTGGTGTTTATCAGGAGAGTTTCTTTGTGATTTTATTATTTTGATTTTCATTCTAACGATAATGGTTTTAGATCAAATGAAACATATTTCAAGGATAATTCTTTTAATATGTTCTTATTATTTTCCAATCCCATTCATTATTTATTATGGGCATCATTCATTTCCCTCATGACTAGAAAGATCCTAATAAATCGATTGTTGAACACCTATTTTTTAGTGAAAGTATATGATATAATAGACTGGGGATATTCATGACTTGATGGTGGTTAGATTATGGAATCATCAATAAATTAGATGGTGGTTGATACCCAGTTTCTTATTATTCGGTGTATAGAGAAGAATGATGATGATCCTATTTTTTGAGTAAATGTATGGGCCAAATATTGTTGATTTAAGGATGGAATGACTAAAAAAAATAAATCATGACATTCATGGTATTTTAGTTGAAGAATTTTAGGTCTAAGGATCGGTTAAGGCGTGCATATGAAAAATCTGGGATTCAAGAAAATCATGCATCACACATCGTGTAATCTAGGATTACACCATGTATTCCCCCCAAGTTGTGGCTATGGTTTTTGGTGGAAGATAAAAATTACACATCCGGTTACCCCTATCACATGGCATGTTGTCTTTCCCAGGTGACATATCAAGTACCTATATGGGTAATCATATGTTGGTATGAGTACAGGGGTTGGGTAATTTTGTGTACTCCCCTACGCGAACATGAGTTGGGATAATTACATAGGCCGAGATATGTATTGGCACAGAGCTACAGTACATGGGATGCCTTCATGGTTAGTACTCCCATACACGAACACAGTTAAATTAGACAATCTTTTTACATGGAGATGACCCGGGGTCAAGGTACATGGAATGTTACACCTACTGCTTGTATAATACTCTTTTCTATATGTGTTAGTCCTTTTATCCACATGACATGGAAATGTTTTTTTAAGTGAGTTACCCGTATCCTCTTCCTGTCAGTTATTATTATATCATCTCTTAACCATGGGGGTACGATCACTTAATCAAGACATCATGGATAGATTCATTGTAATCCCTTAATGAGTCTCAGTGTGATATCCTTTATTCATCTTCATGCCCATGGTAGAGTTATTATTATTTTCGTGACCAACAATACATGGTTTTTGATGATCTATGTAGTGGGTTAAACCAGATTGAGTTTTTTTGTATTTCCCAATAGAATTGGGAGTGATCCTTATTTATATATCATATCTATTCAAAATATCATCATGGTCTTTTAATGACTAGACCCAATGATAAACACCTCTTAGACGGACATCAACAATGCTATCTGACCTAAGATTGTGTTCTCTGAGAAGAGTGGTTTTTTGATCATTTGGGATAGAATCCAAATCTATGTATACAATGGTTGTGACTTACATTGTGATTGTGTGTCCTTTTGAGTATATATATATATTCTTATTTTATGTGTAATATTAATTTACCTATGTAAAACGTAATATATTTCCATTATTGTATGCATTTTGGTTTCATGGTGTCTTAATGAGTGTTTTTATAATCACCCATATATGTGATATTCTTTCATGTGTTGTGTCTTGTGTAGATGATTGAAATTTAAAAAGATTCATAGATGAACCATGATAAGAAGCTTCTTAATGGGATTAGTCATGCCGAGATGTGTTCCTACCACTTCAGAGAGTAGTCCCTTTGCATTTATGTTGGACTGGTGTTACATACTCATTTTTTGGGTTTTTATTTGGCCTGGTTTGCATTATTTTACTTCCTATCGTACTCTTGTTATAGTGTATAGATATTTTCATGCATGGTTGTTCAGTTTTTTTAAATATTAATATTGTATGGGCATGGGGATGTGGTTGTGTGTGTGTTTAGGTACTTTGGTTATGGCCTTCCATGTTTGTGGAAATCAATCTCGGTGATATTATTCCCTCTCAGCCTATTGGATTATGGCTATGGGATTCACTGCATGGACCCCACCTTGACAGTTTAATATTTATCATTATGAATTTTTGTCATTTCTAAATTAGGACTGAGATTTTATGAGATTTATTTGTTGAAAAATTATTAAGTGTTTTGAGTTGATATTTCAATCATGATACAATAGTGTTGGTGTGGTGGCCCATGTATACTTACATAAGGACGCTGATCACCTGATTATCAACCCAGTACATTATAAAATTGGTTTTAGGGAAAACAATTGTACTTGAACATATAGGAATGGGTTATTGATTCCAAGTCCTTCTTGAGTCATATTTCAAGAGAGACTCAATGATCGTGGTATTTTGTGTTTACATTCAAAAATAATCCATGACATATAACATCTATGATTAATCATTATTATCATGAGGGTGATCCCCTGAGTGATGAGACAAAAATACATGGACCAGTTTTCAAGATGTTACATTTCTGTGGTGCACAATCTATACGAACTATAGAGTAGCACGTGGTACCCACAGTACCAGTGGATAAAGTGAAGAAGTTGTGTTCCCATTAGAATTTTTAGAGACAGATACCCTTTATGTTCTATTTCATTCCAACCCAATAGGTGGTTGAAGGATGGATAGAAGTGGTGATATGAATTTTCTATCTCATCAAGACATTGTCAGATCGGATGATGGTCCGGACGGTGAGTCTTCATCATGGATTTAAGGGTGATAGTGGAGTATGGAGATCTAAACATATTATAATATTACTATTATGTGGAAGGAGTTTTAGAATCTTTTCAGAGTGGAGTTTTCTCCAGTTATACTAAGGGATGTATGTATCTAGGAACTTATACTTCTATATTTGTGCAGCCTAACATTAGTTGTGTATTCATCGAGGTTTTCCAATCTTTCTAGCTTCTCGACGGATATGGTTCAGTACCGGTTCTTTAAGACTCAGATCGTCAAGTGTAGGTATGTAGAGAAATTCATGCTAGTGTTACCCCTCTATTATTTTCATATAATTATGGGGTTCTAGAGCAAGCATTGGTGGATGAGAGTTTTTTGGCTAAGTGGTTAAAACCAGTAGTTGTTAGTATTTGGAATCCCGGAGTAGAGATCTCAATAGTAGGGAGAAATATTTAGTCTTATAGAAATGGGTGTGTCAGATGATTCTTGATGACATCAAAGGATAGAGTATTTTTTGGACCAGGGCTCGCAAGGTGGGTCCAGTCAGCCTTGAGAGAGATAATGCTACGCATGTGATGACTGGGGAAAACAATATCATGATTTTAAAACCCACCATATTTCTGAAAAGGAGACCATATGAAGAACACTAAGGTCGAGGGAGAAAAATATAAGGTAGGTTAGCATGTTTCCAGATGTGGAAGGGGAACTGGGAGGGTAGCAAGATGTGGTCAATGCTTTGAACTGTAACCCCAACAACTGATAGGTTGTCCATGTCATGCTCATGAAGCTAAAGGTATTTGAAGGGGATAGATGCGTGAAGTCGAAAAATACATCCTAAAGGCTCCATGATTGATTCAAGGTATGACCTTTTTATTTAATACCATATATGCACTACTGATGGACACATGGAAAATTCATTCCTTCCATTCCACATATCTTATTCTTCACATAATGATTTTGATTGAGACCTTGACACCCTTGTGCATGGAGACTTCTATTGGAGATGATTCATTGATCACACACATGTGACGACTGTGTGACATGACTCATGGAGGTGATTTTTTATGATGGGATCTATTGGTAGCAGAATCAAGTCCATACAAAATTATCTTTAGTATAGACTTGTTATCTATAATTCATTCCTAGATTGACTATTTTCGATGAAGGGTGTGGTGTGTCCATAGTGATGGAATCATGTTATATTGTTCCTATGAAAATGAATCACAGACCATGAAGGATAGACTTGTTCATAGGACGGTGTAGAATATTACACAATAGTTTGATAGATTGACCCTTGGTGCAACAGATGTTATGAGTTTTCAATTACCTATAAAAGTGGTGGATTACATGTATGTTTTCTTTGAGGATGTTCAGCGATCACCTCCACACCAAGAGAAAAAATTCTATATTGATATACACCCTTGGAAAACACCGATATTTACCCAATCATATCGAATGAATTCTGAAGAGATTTGTAGACAAAGGGAGAAGTTTGATGACTTGTAGAGGAAGAGATTGTTAGACACAATGTTTCACCCTGGGTGGCCCCAGTTTTGTTCGCATAGAAGGCGGAACAAATAATGAGGTTATCTATGGAAAACCGACACATAAAATATGTGAATTTAAAGAACAAGTATCTACAACCAAGGATCTTTGACCTCTTGGGTTACTTTACAAGATTGTGCTAGTCCTCCCAGATTGACCTCAGGTTAGGATATGAGAAGTTGCAAGTACAAGATGTGAACAAACTGAAGACGACATTCATATGATGCTACTGTAACTATGAGTACTTTTTAATAAGATTTCATGTGATAAGTTCCACAGGACTGTCCATTTGATTTAACAAATGGATATTCCATCCATCCATAGATAGGTTCATTGTAGAATTCAACAGTGATATCCTTATGTACTCAAAATCTGAGGAGGAACTTGTGACACCCATGGGGATGGTTATGCAATTACTCTAAAAAACATACTTTATATAAATCTCTCAATGTTACAATTATAGGTACATGTGATCCAATTTTTGGTACATGTTATCTTTGATGATGATTTTTCAATGGACCCAACTAAGGTCAAGGCCATGTTAGTTTGGGAACCAACCAATAATTTGAAAGACGTGTCGATCTTCCTTGGGTTGGTAGGATATTAGCAGAGATTCAACCCTGATTTCCCTAGTATATCAGCACTAGAAACATCATTTACATTAAAGGGGAACCATTCATGTGGGAAGGGAAGTGGGAACATACATTTTAGTAGTTGAGGAAGTGTTTTATGTGTGCTCTCATCTTGAGATTTCTAGAAGAGGTTGTTGAATACATAGTGTTCTATGATTCCATAAGGACTAGGCTTGGTTGTGTTCTGATGTAGAGGAAATGAGTGATTATATATGGTTTATTCTAGTTGATAGCACATCAAAAAAACTACATGACCCATAATATTGAGTCCACAATAGTATTTCTCAAACTACTACTAAATGGGTGAGCATTTTATCATCTATTCTAATCAAAAGAGTATCATGTACATTTTCTCAAGAGAATATATTAACATTTGTGAGAAGAAATAGCTTGAATTATTATAGGATTATGACTTTAGTATTGAATATAATCCAGGTAAACTAAACTCTGTAGTATATTTTCTCATAAAGAGATCTTGTTCACAACTACATAATGAGGCACCATAGTAGTTAGCTTCATTGCAGTAATCCTTAGAGGATTGAGATGGAGCATCATCCCCTGTAACGCCCCGACCCTAGTTACCCAGAGTCGGTGCATTATTACATAACAGTGGCATGATCATGAGAAAGATCAAGTCTCGAAAAACCGATTAGTTTAGTAGCCTTGGAATAACTAGATATATCCATAAATTTTTACATTACATCATAAAAAAAACATTTTGTCTTCATATCCCCTCATACTATCCCTGCAGGTCATTCATAAATTACTTCTTCATAATCCTGGAAAAAAAATAAAACATTGAAAGGGGTGAGCTCGGATGCTCAGTAAGGATAACATTATAGTAGAAGCTTTCATAAATAATCATAAACACTTAAGGAAATTTATAACTAAAACAAAAGCCTTTGAAACTTGAACTTTCAACATGGTATGGCATAAATAAAATGAAATAATGCCATTTACTTACTCACATGGATATTCTACAAGTCGAATGATCACATGCACTATCAATAACCACTTTCATAATGATGGAATGCATAATGCCAGACTATCATAACCACATAGCCAAGGCCTCGTGCCAAGACTACAAATAAGATTTTGCCAAGGCCTTGTGCCAAGACACTAGTTTGTCTCATGAGACCTACCGATGCATCGAGGAGCTATAGCGGGCTCCACCCGTCACTTATTAAGTCCAATGCATTCCCATATGAAAAGGTTTAAACATAACGTAAACATTCGTATTAAACTAGCATACGAAATGTCAATACTTTCACCACAAACCATGAATGGTATAAAAATAGCACATCCACAGTCAAACATAATTCATTCGATACAATATGGAAGATTGTATTGTATCACATTAACCTCAATCAATAATAATGAAGGATGTTGACATAGATGAAAATAATCATCAAAACTATTTGAGAGAAATATCCCCCTTTTCTTGAAAACATTTAAAAGTCACACTATTTGTCAAGAAGCCATTTAAAAGTAGATTTTTGAATCAAAGTGTCCCATACCACTTTGAAACTTTTAAAATGAGTTTTAATTTTAAAACTTTAATGTCCATATAAATAAATCCTTAAAACCATTTTTAAAACATGGACATTAATGAGCAAGATATAGAAGAATAAGTCTTTAAAACATTTTAAAATGGTATTTTGGTTAGAGGTTCTAACCAAAAGAGAGACACTTGAATACAAATAATTGAGGTAATAAAAACTTTGTAATATCATGAGAATAAATGGATTCATGATATACTATGTCAAGTACATTATATACACCGCATAAAAGTGATTTGGTGTATATCAACAAAGAAGTCTCAGTTCAATGTAAATTGAGATAAAATCTCTCATAAAGGCCGTATCCTTAGGTTAAGGATAAATCAACGACATAATTATGTGTGAAAAATATAAATACACTAAATATGATTGAATATTCAGTGTAAAACAATCAAAGGATATTCACACATATTCTTGTAGAAACAACACCAACGAATTGGATATTTAACTCCACAAATGGAGATTGAGTTAAAATTACTCTTATCAAGTTCATACCGATCACTTGAGAATTTATCAATGGAGTGATTATGTGTATCAAAAGTATATCCACAGAAAGGGGAGTGGAAATTAAGGCATAATCAAATGAATAGCGATTCCACACATAATCTTGGAGTAATATAATCAATGAAATATGTGTAAAGCCAAATGAGTGGAAATTGAAATCTCAAATTCCCTTATCGATTAGGTAACTTACGAAACATACACCCATGAAAGAAGTATCATAACATGATGATGTAAATACCCATAAATTAAAGTATATTACACAATGAATACAATCATGGGCAGTACACCACATGCAATAATTAAGTGGTGAACAATGGAAATCTCACGGAATTGAAAGTGAGATAAGAAAATCCCTTACCACGTTAATCAACTGAGTCGCATGGCCAAAAGTTAATAACCACCAAATGATTTACAGAATAACATGAATATAAAGTGAATCATGATAATATATATCAAATGGAAGTACACAATACACCACTTTCAATAATTTAGTAGCGAACAATGGAAATC
>CAUJRU010004009.1:0-25988 GCA_963277665.1 Viscum album | reverse complement strand
AAATCTTACTACCTTTTAATGGTGCACATGTTTAAAAACTAAATTTTGAAAAATTTATAAATTCTATTAAAGGAAATAAACTTCATTTCTAAAATAATAATGTAAAAATTATCTTAGTGTGAAATATTGGTATTTTTCTGAAAATATTTATTTTCTAGTGAATAGTGTAAAATCCCGATTTTTATAAAACTGTTATTTTCATTATATTAATAGTATATGTATGATTTGAATAGTTAAATCATCTATTAAAATGTTATTAAAATTTTTGGTATCTTATAAATGAAAATTTGATATATTTCTATCATGGAATAAGTAAAAAAATAAAAAAATGATAAATTAAGTGTTGATATTTTTGTGAAACATAAATGGTTATTTTCAATATTATAATTAACATAATGATTTAAAAGAAAATTTATTTTCATAAAATAAATTCATGAATTAATTTTTTTTCCTTATGATTATAATATAATTTTATGACACCTTAATTAATTTTTTAAAGAGTTATAAAATCAGTAGTAATTTTAAAATCGATATTTTTTAAATAAATGATGGTTTCAATTAAAAATTAAATTTATCATATTTAGAAAAATATTTTCATAAAATAGAATCCATTTTTTAATTCTACACATAAAAATGGTAATGGTGAATATTTAGAAATTTTCTAAAATAGTTGAATTTTTTTTAATAGTAGAATTCAATAATTTTTTGTGTTTAACATTTTAGCCAAATACATGAATTATTGGGTCATGAATGATGTATGAATGTGTTAAACACCCATTGTTTCAAAATAAAATTAATTAGTTACTTTATTTAGTCACAAAAATCATCACTATTCATAGTCTTGATTCAAAATAATAATCTAATGAATAAAATAATAAAAAAACCTCTCTCCCCTTCGCTATAAATACCATCCCTCATTTCCCCTTCTCCTCAAACCTCTACAACCTTTAAGATTACTTATATTCAACCCATTTCCTCTCCCAAACTTCTCCCCCACATTCCAGTCTTACTGGTCTCACTAAAATACAATTTCCAAGTCCCTTAATAAGGTTCTCTGTAAGATCTCGGATCTCCGTTAAGGTATGTTTTCCCATGTTTCAGTTTAAGTCCTTCCTTTTGGTCAATTAAGTGTTTTTCAAAGTCATTAAGAAGGATTAGGGGTGTTCTGAGGGTTCAGGAACTGAAAAAAGGGAAAAAGTGTTTTTTGGGCAAGCCGTATAGTCTACACATGGTTAGTCCTAACCATGCAGACAGCCTAGGTAAGCCATGCAGAAAAAGGATTTTCAGACAGTAGCATCCGCAAGATTTGGAAAATGGTGCGGGTAAACCTTGCAGTGCAGGAACTTTTAAAAAAATACAAAAATTCCATTATGAAGAATTAAGTACCAACTCGGGATTTACCTCCTCCTTCCCTCTTGCAACCCTAGGAAAGAACCAAAGCTCCCAATATATCCCAAGGGTGATTATCCTTCAATCCTAGGCCGTTTGGAGTGCCGTCAGTTGCGGATTGAATATCTGGGTAAGGCTAAGTCCCTCCATGATTCTTTTTCTTGTTTAGGGTTGGTATATTTCTCTTCTCTCCATATGAATATCTAAAACCTTTCATTTATAGTGATATATAGGTTGAGGCTTCAAATGTATTTTGAATCAATATATAAGGCCATGATTAAGGGTGCATTCACTGATGGATTCAAGGTAGGTGGTCTACAAGTTATATCTCTTGGTTTTTGTATAGATTTGTGCATGTAGGGTCTTTATTATTTCCCTATTTTGATGAGTTCTTGGTGTCTTTGGCATGATGTTATGTATTGTGCATCTTAACAATTAATTGAACCCCTCTTGATCTCTTTGGGTTGCAAGTAAGATTAATTGAACAAAATAGGGTCACCCATGGGGTGTGCCGACCCTCCTGACGAGGTTAACATAAATATAAGGCCTAAAATTTACCCATGATGATGTAGAGACTTATCGATTAAGCTAATTGGTTTATGTAATGAGTTTTAATGGAGGGTGGTGAGTTGTGTCTAATGTGGTAAAAGGATTAGGGATTGTTTAGTTGAAATTTAAATGGGTTAAATGGGAAAATGGGAATATGATAAGGAATCATGTTTACACTTGAATATGCTTAGTGAGATAGGCATGGGAAATGGGAATGGGGATAAAGGGTT
The DNA here is from genome assembly GCA_963277665.1 of Viscum album. NCBI lineage: Eukaryota > Viridiplantae > Streptophyta > Magnoliopsida > Santalales > Viscaceae > Viscum > Viscum album. The sequence goes on along the minus strand of CAUJRU010004009.1, from coordinate 23,820 downwards.
AAGTAATATAAATGATGAATGTGTTAAAAGATTGAGGTAAAATGCTAATTTTCTATTTATTGATATTGTTGTCATGTTGTACATGATATTGGCTATTCTTGTTGTGATATGATTAATTGTGCTAAATGATAAATATGTATGTGCACATGGCTTGGTAGAGTGGGGTATTGAATTGATCTTCTACGCCCACGGGTCGAGTTGGACCAAGGTTCTAGCTCCACCCCCAAATTCATGGGTTAGAGAGGGGGACAAATTTTTATTCTCCTAACAATTTCATTCCACCCGGACTGAGGCTTTGAGGTGAGGATTATGAGTTTGTTATAATCTGATGCCTAGTGTGATAGGAAATGATTTTTATTCCCATATTCTTGAGAATATTGAACATTCCTAATCCATTGAGCATTTGAAAAAGGTATATTAAACCATGAAACATCTAATTAGTGAACCTGAATTCAATAGTAGTATAATTTAAAGGAGAATAGTCTAGAATGACCTATTGAATTGTTTACCTTTATTCTCTATTACACTACTACAAATATGGCTTTTATCAGTGCTAGAAAAGGGCATTAACAGTACTAAAAAGCGTTTTTAATTGAGGTGAAGATAAAGGGGGTCCCTATTATCAGCGCTCAGAAAATCACTGATAAAGGCCCCTTTTATCAGTGCTAAAAAAGTGATGATAAAAGGGGCCTTTTATCAGCGCCAAAAAAACACTGATAAAAGTGGTCCTTTATCAGCGCTTTTTTTAGCACTGTTAAAGGACCCATTTTATGAGTTCTTTTTTAAAAGCACTGATAAAAGTTAAAAAATAGAAGAAAAAAATTGGAGGGGCTTCAATAGAACTTGAATCCCCCCTTCAATAACTCCCCACCCCCACTGTAGACCACACACCCCATCCACTACACCTTCCTTTAATAGTGCCCCATATCCCCTTTAATAGCACTAGCCATTATTCCCCACCTGCGCGTGTGACCTGCCTCCCACAATATTTGAACTCAGGTCATATTGTATGTGCGCTTAAGCCTTTACCACTCCACCATATTGTTTTTCTCTTCATTTATTAATATATCTTTATATATATATATATATATAGTTATATTTACTCTTATGTTAATATATATATAGTTATATTAACATATATATATATATAGTTAAATTAATATAAATATATATATATAGAGTTATATTAATATATATATATATCTGTATATTTATATATATATATCTCTATATCAATATATATATATATATATTAACATATATTTAGTTATATTAATATATTAATATATATAGTTATATTAATATATATATGTATATGTATATTAATATATATATATATATATATTAACAAATATTTAGTTATATTAATATATTTATATATATATTTAGTTATATTAATATATATATATATATATCTATATATTAATATATATATATACATATATATATAGTTATATTTATATATTAATATATTATTCGTATATTAATATATATTTATAAGATCAGTTTTGAATACATTTATAAAATATACTTTTTATGTGTGTTTATGCACAAATAAATACATTAATGCAACACACACATACACACGGACATATGTGCACACGAAAGGATCATCACAGGCTACACGAATCAACAACGCCCAACACACAAAACAAAATCTAGCATTTTAAACATGCAATTGACAATTAAATCCTGCCAATACATTAAATCATTAAATTAATGTAATATTCATGCACACAATTTCAATTAACAAGTTTCATGGTTAAAGCGTCAAAAAAATTAGAAAATGAAAATTTAAATAAAGATCCCCCCCAAAAAAGATGTATGTATTTAAGATTTTCAAATAACACCTGAAATTATTATTTTAAATCCATAAACAAATTAAAATTTTAAAAAATATGATTTCCAATATCTTTTAAAAAATCCGACACTACATCAGTGAATTTATAATCATGTATTTTAATCATAAAAAATTTCATAAATGGTATAAGAAATATGAGTTCAATTAACTAGTAAATTACCTTCAAATGTATTTTTTAAAGATAAATAGACATTGAAAAATTGAAATCAAGATGTAAATAAATTTTAAAAATTAAAATGTAAAAAACTAAAGAAAAAATACATGTTAATCACAACATGTAGAACTCATTGTAGACTTCGATTTGATATGTTGTAGAGTTCAAACGGACACCTGAATCAAAAGTTATGACCGTTTGAATTTTGAGTTAGGTTTTCAACTTATTTTAGATCTTTTATTAATATTTTGATTTTTTTTATCTTCAAATTTATATTAAATGACTATTACTCGGTAATAATAATAAATTTATTAATTAAAAATATTTTTTAATTATTTTATAAGTAAATTTCACAAAATATTTTATATATTAAGTGTGAATGCCTATTTTTCTTATCTAAAACATATTTTAAAAAATATATATTATATTTATATCAATATAAATATACTTATATATCAATATATTATTTTTTATGATTTTTTTATATATACACTTTTATCAGCACTAGGAAAAGCACTGATAATGCCCCCCTTCATCAGTGCTACTAAAAAAGCGCTGATAAAGGGGGTGTCTTTATCAGTACTAAAAAAAGCACTGATAAAAGGTCTTTTTAACAGCGCTTTTTTTAGCACTGTTAAAGGGTGGTGTTGCGGAAACCCAATTTTGTGGTAGTGTTAATTATCACTTGCATGCACTATCTAATTTTTATGGATATTTTGTAAACATCGTTGGTGGTGGTCTACTGAGTTATACTCACACACTTCTCGGGCTGCCATTGGGTACCTGGGCAGATTTCATGCATGCAGGTCATGGAAAGCTAAAGGGTCTTATGCTAGGGAGTTGATTTGGACATTGGACATTTATGGGCGAGGTTCCAATATCAGAGTCTTGAACATTTTTGAGATCATTCATTTTTCCTTTCATTTGGGGTTTTGTTCACATGGAACTGTAGCATGGCATGACATATTTATTGTTGCATATGGTTGTACCCAGTTTGGGAATTGGTTATTTATGAATTTTATTGATTGTTTGTTATTATTTCCATTAAATAAACTATTTTCTTCTATGGATTACTCTGGTGGATAGGGTATAGTCTCCCCACTTATCCTAATAGACCCTTTATGCTAGTCGGAAACCTCTAGTGTACGGGGAGGCACACTTGAGGTCATGTGGCGACCCGACTCGGGGCACCGGTTTATTGGTTGTGGGTTGGGGACTTTACAAAGTGGTATCAGAGGAGTTCTTTTCTCTTTATTACTATTTGGGAAATGGTATATAGGAGGTTGGGAATGTGTTGGGCCTTGTTAATGAGCTCTTTCTTGGGAGTAGCTAACCTATGTACGAGGGAAAACCCAAGTCACCCTAGGAGGGGATTGTTGTTCTTATTGTGTGTTGTTATATTTGATGATATTTCACCATTGGTTGATTCACTTGTTGTGTGATTTGACAGTTTTTTAATATTTCTCTCATATCTAGAAAGGGGTATGAGGCTTTGTATTCATGAATCATTCTAGGCACCTTTGTAGGTAAGTGACATGCATAATGGTAGTCAAACACACGGGATGGGTGTGTGGGATATAAAGGTTAGGATGCATTTTTTTTCTTAAAAATTTAATGAAATTGTGCCTAATGGGATGATATGAATGGGTAAAAAGTAAAGTGAAAAGGGTAATTAGTAATTATAAAATGGTGGTTAAAAAGAAGAAAAAGTGGATTAATATGTTGTACGAGTAAAATGGAATATGGAAACTATTTTGATTTGGGTAAAAGATAAGACTTGTAACCGTGTGAATTAGATATTGTGTTAGCAATGGCCTTTGGGGAGATGGCCAAGGGTAGTGATCTGGTTGTGAGTGGGCTCATTTGGGTATAGTATACAAACTGGTTCAGTTGTGGCAAGTGATGAGTCTGCCTATATCTCTTTCCTTCTCATAAAATCATTTTGGTTGCGTTCTAAAGCTCATGTTTCGCATTGTAGAGAAATGCTGCCTCAAAGATGTGTGCATGTTGGGTGATAGGATGACATTGCTAATAATGATCCTCCAGTAGTAGATAAAGATAACGTGGTGATCCAAGAAGATATGGTAAGAACGGTTCCTATAGAACTTTTCTCTTTTTATGAAGATGGTGGAATGAGACCCAGGGTGGGTTGCACTGAGTATGTTTGAGATGACCAGGGTGTTTCAACTACAGCACCCTCGGACCTTTACTGTAGAGGGTAGGCTAGAGGTAGTGGAGTTTTGGATAGATTCCATCCAAACTATTCTTGACCACTTGGAGACAACTATTGAAAAGCGAGTCAAGTTTGAAGCCTATATGATGAGGGCTCAGACAAAATGTTGGTGGGACATCATGGTCCAAACAGAACAGGATGAAGGAAAAATGTGGAAGGATTTTCAGGAGAAGTTACTTGAGCACTTATACCCAGAAACCTTGAGGTAGTGGAAGGTTGTAGATTTTATAAGGTTAACTCAGGGGACAATATCGATAATGGACTATGCTAGTCGTTTCACTGGTCTGAGATGCTTCCTTCTAACATTGATAGGAGACGAGCTAGCCATAGAGAAATGCTTTCAGGATGGGTTGAGACATGAGATTAGAAATCAGGTGAATATATTTCATCTGAAGAGGTTTGCTGAAGTGGTGGATCAAGCCTTTATTTCATACGGGAACCTAAAGAGAGCTTCAGGTAGTGAACTTGTGGCACCAGATGGGTGAGAAAGTGGTGTGTCTTCTGATAGTAGGAAGCACCACTTTGGAATCTTTCCACAGGGTGGAAGTACACAGAGTAGTCAAAAGAGGGGGTCAGCTTCTCAGGGTGGCAACCAGGTCTTCTATTATTAGTGTGGAAGGACGGGGCATAAGTGTGACCAGTGTCCCCACCCACCGGTTGAGTACTGAGCATACGGAAGGTTAGGTCATGTGTAGAGGTTTTTCAGGAACCTTTGATAGTCAGTAAATGATGGAGGTTATAGAAAGATTCCAAGTGTATATAGGGGGTCATTTACCCCACATCAGGCAGGCAGTTGGAGCTCCACATGTTGTACTATTAGAGGCGGTGGACGTAGAACTCTAGGGTGAGATCAACATTACCAATAGAGAAGTGCAATGCAGGGTACTCAGGCTGAAGCCCAGGGTAAAGGGGTAGGTCATCTCCATGCAGTTCAAGCTACACCTTAAGGTGGTGAGGTAGGACCATCTACTATTTGAGGTATGATTCTGGTATCTTTCATGCTTACTAGATCTTTATTTGATATAGGTGTTATTCATTCCTTTATTTCTACTCAGTTCGTAGTTGCGTTGGGATTAACCGTGGAGACTACATGTGGGGTAATTTATCTTGATACTCAACTAGAGGTACGATTTGAGTACATCAGACAATGTAAGTGTTGTTCTCTGAATATTGGTGAGTATTATTTTCTTTGGTATTTGTTTGTCTTAGAGATGTCAGGTTTTGACCTAATCTTGGGAATAGACTGGTTGGTGTTGTATCAAGATCATATCGACTATTACCGATGTCATTTAACATTCACATCCCTCAATGGAAGCACTTATGTCCTTCGTGGTGAATGGGATACTCAAGCGGGCCACTCAGGGTCACTACACCAGTAGTTGGGGAAACTCACAACCCAAGTGGCATGCCTTATGTTAGATGATGGGGAGAAAGGATAGTCATTCTTCTCTTTTGTTGTGGACAAGTTTCAGTATGTGATTTTTGAGGACTTCTCGGGGTTATCACCTGAGATAAATATTGAGTTTACGATCAAATTATTTCCATGAGAGGAACCAGTTTACATTCCAACCTATCAAATGGTGCTAACAGAGCTCCAAGATCTAAAGGTTCATTTAGAGGAATTAGAGTGTAAGGGGTCTATATTTCCTAGTACATCACCTTGGGGATCTTAAGCGTTATTTATTAAGAAGTCTAGTGGATCACTAAGGCTATATACCAATTATAGGATGTTGAACCAGATGAAGGCTAAGAATCAACACCCTATTCCTAGAATTGGTGACCTATTTGATCATCTCAGAGGTGATTCAGTGTTTTCTAATATCGATTTGAGATAGAGATACTATCATTTGAGGTTGAGACCTTCTAACATACCCCAGATAGCATTCCAAAGCATGTATGGGTTGTATGAATTTCTGGTGATGCCATTTGGATTGAAAAATACATCAATTGTGTTCAAGGCCTTGATGAACCGAATATTTCACTTATATCTATATTAGTTCATAGTTGTCTTCATTGATGACATCTTGGTGTATTCCATAACTCATGATTATCATAAAAAACATCTTGACATAATCTAGAGTACACTAAGAAATCATAGGCTTTACACCATTCTATCAAAATTTAAATTTTGGATTGATGAGGTTTACTTTCTAGGACACATAATTTCTGAGTTAGGTCTATCTGTGGATCCAAAAAATGTGCAAGCTATGGTTTCTTGGGAGAATCACAAGAAAGTCTCTAATGTTCAAATTTTTTTGGGTTTGGATGGTTATTACTGAAGGTTTATTAGACATTTCTCTCATTTGGCAGTGCCTCTCACGAGCCTAACCAAGAAGGGTGTTAAGTTTTATTGGTCAGAGGCTTATGAGAATGATTTTCAGGATATGAATAAGTGGTTGACTACCACACCGATTTTGATCTTACCCAAACAAGGTAAGAGGTACACCTTGTTCTGTGATGTGTCTGGTGTTGGACATTGGGCATTTTTTATGCAGGGTGATTTGGTTGTAACTTACGAGTTAAGATAGTTGAGGCTACATCAAAGGAATTATCCTACTCATGACATGGAGCTAGCTATTGTGGTTCATTCCTTAAAGTGTTAGAGGCATTACTTGTTGGGAGAACCCTTTATGGTGTTTACCAACCATAAAAGTCTCAAGTACATATTCTATCAGTGGGATTTGAATCTTCGACAACGACGGTGGGATGCGTACCTCCGGTCTTTTGATTTTGAGTTAGTTTACACACCAAGGAAAGGGAATAGTGTCACTGATTCTATGAGCCGTAAGAATTAGGATCAGGTAGTTCAGGAATCCATTTTAGAGTGGATGATGATGGCCTTGTTTGTTGAGATGCATTTTTAGGTACAGGATGGGCACGGGCAGATAAACCTTACATCTATAGAAGTTGAGTCTGCACTTTTGATCTGAGTTAAAGAGATTAAATTGGTAGACCCATAGTGCCTCACTATGAAGAAAATTCTTAAAGTTGTGGATTCACCTTATGGTTGGACTTTCGGTACTGATGTAGTTGCATATGTTCATGGTCATGTTGTGGTGTCAGCAGATGTACAGGAGGAGTTGATGAGTGAGTTTCACACGTCAAAGTGGGCAGTGCATATGGACTTGACTAAGATGTAATGTGATCTTTATAGGTAGTTTTGGTGGCTTGGAATGAAGAAATAAGTTGCAAATTTTATGGAATGATTCCTTACCTATAAGGAGGTGAAGGCTGAACATCAGAATCCCAGTGGGTTTTTGCAGTCATTTCCTATTCCAAAGTGGAAGTGGAATGATTTCATGATGGACTTCATAGTGGTTCTTCCAAGTATTACTCAGAAGAATGATGCAATTTGGGTGGTGGTATATTAGATAACAAAACTGGCTCATTTCTTACCAATCTAGGAGACCAATACAGTCGACCAGTTGGGTGAATTGTATGTTCGAGAAATTGTATGGTTTCATTGTGTGCTGAGAACCATAGTTTTAGATCATGATCCACATTTTACCTTGCACTTCTGGAGGGAACTATATAAGGAACTTGGTACCCAAGTTTTTTTAGTACGGCTTACCACCCATATACTAATGGATAGTGAGAGTGTACAATTCAGGTGTTAGAAGACATGTTCAGAGCATGTGTTCTGGATTTTGGTGGTTCGTGGGAAAAACACATGTCACTTGTTGAGTTTTCTTACAACAATATCTTTTAGGATACAATTTAGATGGAACCTTTTGATTCAATTTATGGAATACTATTTAGATCTCTGTTGTGTTGTTTAGAGCCTTGAGATTTTGAGTTGTTAGAACCGAGTCCTGTGCAGGAGATGTCGAAGAAGGTTCGATTGATTCAAAAGTGTATGGAAACAGCTCAGAGTAGGAAGAATTAATATCCAGGTCAGTTTCGTAGACCTCTTGAGTTCATGGTGGGTGATAGTGTGTTTCTTTGGGTGTCTCCAAAGTTGGGTACCATCGAATCCAGATGTAGGGAAAGTTGGAACCTAGATATTTGGGGCCATTTGAGATTGTGGAAAATATTGAACTGATGTCTTACTGATTGGATCTTCCATAGTGGTATAGTGGGATAAATTATGTTTTCTATCTTTCACATCTATGATAGTATCATCTAGATCCATTACATGTGATAAACGCCAAGGATGTTGAGCTTGAGGTTTATGTGTCCATTGAAGAGCACCCGGTTTGTATTACGGATCATGGTGAGAAGGTCTTATGGGGAAGGTTTGTTCCTTTGGTTCATGTTATATAGAAACATGGAAATATTTAGGAAGTACCTTGGGAGAGAGAATTAGATATGCGGGCTCAGTGTCCTGATATCTATTCTTTGGGAACTCAATGAAGCTCGGGAAGAGCATATTGGGGATTATCTGTTATAAGGTGGGGAGGTTGTAAGATCTCAGATCTCCATTAAGGTATGTTTTTCCCACATTTTAGTTTAAGTCCTTCCTTTTGGTCAATTAAGTGTTTTTCAAAGTCCTTAAGAAGGCTCAAGGGTGTTCCAGGGGTTTAGGACACAAAAATTAGGAAAATGGGGTTTTTTAGGAAAGTTGCACGGTCAGCGCATGGTTGGTCCTAACCATGTAGACAACCCAGGTAAACCATGCAGAATGAGGATTTTCGGATATTAGCATCTACACGGTTTACCCGCATTGTTTGGAAAATCGTGCAGCCTATAAACTTTTAAAAAAATACAAAAATATCATTACGGGGAATTAAGTACCAACTCGATATTTACCTCCTCCTCCCATATTGAAACCCTAAGAACAAACCAAAGCTCCCAATAGCTCCCAAGGGTTATTCTCCTTCAATCCTAGGCCGTTTAGAGTGCCTTCAGTTGCGGATTTAAGATTTGGGTGAGTATAAATCCCTCCTTTCTTCTTTTTCTTGTTTAGGGTTTGTATCTTTCTCTTCTCTACATACAAAGCTCTAAAACCTTTCTTTTTCAATGAGATATAGGTTGAATCTTCAAATATGTGTTGAATTGGGATCTAAGGCATTGATTAAGGGTTCATTCACTAATATATTCAAGGTATGTGGTCTACAAGTTATATCCCTTGGTTTTTGTGTAGATTTTTGTATGTAGGGTCTTTATTCTTTCCCTCTTTTGATGAGTTCTTGGTTCCTTTAGCATGATGTGATGTATTGGGAGTCTAAACAATTAATTAAACCCCTATTCATCTCCATGGGATTAAAGGAGGATGACTTGACCAAAATAGGGTCACCCATGGGGTGTGTCGGCCCTCCTGATGGGGCTAACGAAAATATAAGGCAAGAAATTGACACATGATGATGTAGAGAATTAGTGAGTAGGCTAATTGGTTTATGTAATGAGTTTTAATGGGGGTGGATAGTTGTGTCTAATATGGTTAAAATATAAGGGATTTTTTGGTTGACATTTAAATGGGTTAATTGGAAAAAATGGGAATATGATAAGGAATCATGTTACACTTAAATATGCTTAGTGAGATAGGAATAGGAAATTGGAATGGGGATAAAGGGTTAAGAAATATAAATGATGAATGTTTTAATGGGTGAGGTAAATGCTAATTTTAATTTGTTGATATTGTTGTGATGTTGTAAATGATATTTTCTATGCTTTTTGTGATATGATTAATTGTGTTGAATGATAAATAAGTATGTTCACATGGCTTGGAAGAGTAGGGTGTAGACTTGAGGTTCTACGCCCAAGGGTCGAGTTGGACTGAGGTTCTAGATCTACCCCCAAATGTACGGGTTAGGGAATGGGATGGAGTTCTATTCCCCTAATGGTTTCATTCAACCCATACTGAAGCTTCGAGGTGAGGATTATTAGGTTGTTATAATGTGATGCCTAGTGAGATAAGACTTAATTTTTATTCCCATATGCTTGAGAATATTGAACATTCCTAATCCATTGAACACATGAAAAAAGTACATTAAACCATGAAACATCTAAGTAGTGAACCTGGATTCAATAGTAGTATAATTTAAAGAAGAATAGTCTAGAATGACCTATTGAACTGTATACCTTTATTCACCATTAATTATCACTTGCATACACTATCTACTTTTTCTAGATATTTTATAGACACCATTGGTGGTGGCCTACTAAATTTTACTCACACCCTACTCGGGCTGTCATTGGGTACCCAAGTAGATTTCATGCTTGCAAGTCAGGGTAAGGGAAATGGCCCTATGCTAGGGAGTTGTGTTGGACATGGGATATGTACGTGTGAGGTTCCAGACTCAGAGTTCGGACCATTTTGAGGATCCTACATTTTTTATTTCTTTTGGGGTTTCGTTCACATGGCATTGTAGCATGGCATGACATATTTACTATTCCATATGGTTATACCTAGTTTTTGAATTGGTTATTTATACATGTTATTTATTTTTCTCTATTGTTTCCATTATTTAAACTATTTTCTGTTGTGGTTTACTCTGGTAGAGAGGGTATAGTCTCTCTACGTATCCTATTGGAGCCTTGTTTCTAGTCATCAACGTTTGGCATATGGGGAGGAATGCTTGAAGTCATGTGGTGACCTGACTTGGGGAACCAATTTAGTGGCTTCTGGGTCGGGGGTGTTACATTCTCAAAGGAGGCGACACTTAAGAGTTAAAAATCTTTACTCCCCCCCTCTCTTTCAATTTATTTTCTTTTCTTATCCTTCCCTCACCTCCCCTATCCAAAGTGACATGATAACTAGAGTATTTTAAATATGATGGAATGTTATTATGTTAATGTTATATCAACTATAAATTCTCTTCTCTTCTCCTTTTATTCTAAAAATTAAAACACCGTCCGTGAGGTGCCGATTTACCGCCTTTGTGGATGAAGATTTTTTATTTTTAAATTCCACCTTCATGGATAGTCATAAAACAATTTTTATGGTTAAACCATAATTTATTATATGTAATTAAAATTATTTAATGTTTTGGAACCAGTATATATACATAATATTCATAAGAGAAAACTAGTCGGTGATGATAGAAAAATACCAAAATAATCCAAACTGTTAACATTAACGTTTTATCTAATGAATAATACTCGTATATGAAATAAATGATACATAAGACCATTAAATATCCTGAATTTTCATTAATAACATATCATTTCAATTATGGATAACTATTTTCATTTTACATGATCCTTCATACATGTATACAAGTGAACCAATTATGAAAACCAAGGAAATAAACACTCCCGAACGATAAAATTGAATATTATAACTCATCAAAAAGGCCATAAATGAACATGATAAAATTATAATAAATCAAAATTATGTTTAAATGATTCTAAATTAAAGTATTAATGAATCTAATTTCACTTTCTAGGACATTAAGTGAAAGTGAAGAACACTTTTGAACATATGGTAAGGGTTTTCTCATCTCACTTTTATTTTTGTGAGATATCTCTTATTCACCCTTATTTATTATGTGTAGAATATGTATACTACCAATTGATGTATAATATCATGAATCTATTTATATTCATGTTATTAAATGTCTTATTTGATGATAATTAATTTTATGGGGTATATGGTTCGATTGTTTTCAAAATGGTAAGGGATTCTTACCGAAATTCAAATTTTCATTCAGATTACACTTTCTCTCCCTTTACACCAATTTAATTCTTCTTTATTTTTTATGTACTTATTTTAAATTTAGTTTATATGTTCCAAACTCATGTATCCAGATCATTTAATCCTTCTTTGATGTGAAATACATGATTTTATAAGGTTCCCTTCTCAATTATTCATGATAAACAAGCTCGGTTAAAGGGAACTACTCAGTTTCTTACCCATTTTTAAGTGAAATCCATAATATATTTTAATCTATCATTATTTTTCAAAAATAACTCATTTTATCATGACAAAATATCTTTTTTCATTTTTAGTTTTATAAAAAAATTATTCCTTTTTCTATTTAAAAAACCATTTAGTATTTTTCCTTAAACCACACTAAAGTGGCTCATTTGTAAAGTTTCTTAAATACTATTTTTACATTTTTTCACCTTATTTGGAAGTCATTTATTCCTAAAATATAATTTCATTGTACATCCCTTTTCTTTTCAGGTATATACATGTTTATAATCTGATTTTATGATAAATAAAAATGATTTTCTCAAATTAATCTTCTGTCTATAGTAAAAAGGTTATTTCTCACAAGAATTCATTGATGATTTTATTAGTTTATCTTCATATTTTTCAACACACTCTGTTGGATATTATGTTTTATTAGGATTGGTATTTTATGATATCATATACTATATTTTATTAAATTTTTTATGATGAGTTTTACTGTGGATGTGCTATCTTGATACCATTCTCTATATTACTCAGAATGCTTAGTGATTTTGTTTACCAGTTAGGGAAAGTTTATTACATTTTATATGTATATATTGTTTATGTTTTACCCTATTAATATTATGAATTCATCAGGCTTTGTAAATAATGGGTGGGACCCACTATAGCCCCTTGATACATCGGTAGGTATCATGAGACAAACCTGATATGGACTTGGTTGAGGCCTTGCCCATTTATTTTCATATCTTGATTTAGATGAGGCCTTAACCATTTATTTTAAAATGTATTGGATAAGGGATTTATGGTATGTTTTTGATGTCCAACAATATGCATTTTATCATTATGATATTAGATATTGATAATCCATATGATTACTTGACTAGTAAAATATCTATGGTTAAGTTTCATTCTCATATGATTATTTATATGGAATTATTTAATTAGTTTTTATTCCTGCCATATTATGATCAAAATTATGTTTTACTAGCATGTGTTTTTAGTTATTCACCTTTTTTATTATTTATATTTATTTATAATATATTACAGTGTATTAATTACCCTTACTGATCATATGAACTCACCTATTTCTTATGTTTAATTTTCCCCCAGGATGTGAAGATCTATATTATAAATGAATTACAGGGTAATATAGGATTTTATGGGTGTTTCCAATGGATTTTCTATGTTGTATTTCATTTCTAGTTATAATGTAACAATTATGTTTATATCTAGTTTTTAAAAGTTACTAAACTATGTTTTCCTTTGGGATGTGAAGGTTTGTTCATAGTACCAATGTAATAAAGTGAGGCATCGGATCTAGGATACTGGGGTAAGGGTCTTTACAGTTTGTATCATATAAGTTTATTAGAAATTTTAGAAACTAGATTTAGAAAACATAGATTAGGAAACATAACACTAAGATATACTTTAAGGGTAAGAATAGAAGAAAATCTTATAATTTTGGTAAGGTAGAGATTATGTGGGTATTTATAGCAATACATCTCTGTATGGATACTACAAGTGGATGTGGTTCTGGTAAAGATGTACCCAGGGGTACCAAATCGGACAAGGTGTATCAGTCCTGACTCGGTGTAACCTGGTACATGACAACAGAACTTATTATGCACTTGGTTTGACACTCCTAGGGGATATGTTTAGGATAATTTACATTTTCTTTATAAACCATTATCAAGGATTTAAAATTAAACATGTCTCAAAATAAACCATGTTTATGATTATGAGATTAGTTACGAATAAATTTTCAATTTATGTTGTTTTTTTTCTAGTTTGAAATTATGAATTATTATTCGTAACCTAATTTAGTGTATGCCATTTTTTAGAAATGTCACCTCATAGAAGGAATGGAAACCTCACCAATGCACATAATCTAATGTATAAGAATGATCATATCTTTTATGGTCTTATTCTAATATTTCAAAGGGAACAATTATCATTAACATTATCATCATATGAGGATATAGTATCATGTGCTATCAAGATAGATAAATAATTCACCAAGTTTTATGAATTCAAAATAAAGAAAAAGATGAAGAGGGTGGAATAGAAAAGGATGTATAAAGAGAATAATGGAAATAAGGATTTCCCCATGTGTGATAATTGTGGAAGGAAACACCTTAGTACTTGCTTTAAGGGAATGAGAGTTTGATAAAAGTGTGGATAGAAAGGCCATCTGGCTCATGATTGCAATGGAAATAAAGAATTCGTCCAATGCTTCAACTATAAGGATATGAGGCACTACACAAATCAATGTCTCAAGCATCAAAAGAATATACCATAAAAAGGATAATGGATCATGGTTAATCTTATGATACTACCATAAACAAAGAGGAATTATTATTATACATGTGTTTGGATTTAAGAATTATATCAATGTTATGTTCATAATAATCATGAGATATATAAGGATTGTACTACAATGATTATTTTGTAAGGAACTGAAATCATGTGATGATTAGCACAAGTAATCAAGGGGAGTGATTCTGTTATAAGTTAATCTTCTTAAAAACACATGACTTGGGGAAGATAACACTAAATATTTGATTGATGTTGAGATAATAATAATTAGATGTTTATGGGATATTATTGGTGAACATGAATTTGGTTAGTGGTTTGATGGTTTATGTTATGCTGGAATTATTAGATGTTTGAATTTAAGGACTTTATTTAGCAACCTGATATTATACTCATAGAAGCATGCATGTTTCATTAAGAATTAATGGATATTAAGGTATTCATATTTTTGGTATGTGAAAATAAGAGATGCATTATTTGTGGAATCTTATCTTAAGTTTATTTTGTAAATTTAGGGACCTTCCTTCTAAATTTTTGGCCTTTGAATTTGGACAGATATATTCTTGATAAGTCTTAAGTTTAACTAATTATGGAATGGATTAAGGATATTACTGATTAATATTAAAGTATTATTTGTCATATTGGATAACCTATTCTAACCATCTTGGTTTAAGTAATCATTTAAAGGATGAACAAATGACTTGTGCATATTATGATACATAAAATTTCTTCAGGCATAAATTTTTTTCTTGAATATAAATCTCTAGATTGAATAAATGAAGTGGAGATAGATTAAAACACAACTAAAGGATGAGATTATGAAATGGAAATGAATAAAGTGTGTTTATTTTATAAAGTTATTTTATAGAAAGTAAAAAACCCTCAAATCTAGGGAAAATATTTTATTACAAAAACTTCATCTATTTACTTTTCCTTATAAGAAATATATGGTCTTTTAATTGATCACAAATTTATGATTTTTTATGGAACAATTTGTAATAACCATTTTTCTATCACTCTCCATCAGAACATTATATTTATATTTATTTTCCATGTCCATATTTTCATGAATGTTCTCCTATTTTGGAATCTTAGTTGTTCGGTAACCTTTTCATTTCTCTTTACCACTTTTTAAGATGAATTTTTATAAGCTCTTTTTACGATGTGGGATTTAAACAAAGGAATTTTCAAGTATCAACCTTTAATTTTTTTAAGTGAAATTTAAAATTGTGAGGAATAAATTTATTGAAGGAGGGGATAATTTAACACCCCAGGATTTTATGATATGTCTCTTTTTAAAATTTAACTTCTTTGATAGCCTACGTTACACAAAACACCAAACATAAACAAATGATTAAATATTATTATTGTGACCTAGCTATTGTAATGGTGGGAATATAAGGGATTATGTAAATTATGAAAATATAGTTTATACATGTTTATAAAATGGATTCAGTGGTTAATAATTGATTATAAATGAAAATAAAAACCAATTGAACATAAATGATGTGTTTTTAATAAAAATTATATTTATGACCCTAATGGAATTTTATCTCAAAGTAATCACTATTATTGAAAGATATTAATGAAATATATATATATATATATATTAAATTTTCAATAAAATATTTTTAATTCTAATCATTAAGTTTGATAATATTAAGATAAGAATAAATCCAATTTTAAGCATAAAAAGATATATTTTCAAAAAGGCAGTTTTACCATCTTTTAATAGAACACATGTTTAAACACTAAATTTTGAATCTTTTATAAATTCTATTGAAAAAAATAGACATCATTTTTAAAAGCGTAATGTCAAAATTATTTTAGGGTGAATTTTTGGGTTTTTTTGAAAATATTTATTTTTAAGTGAATAGTGAAAAAAGTCTGATTTTTTATAAAACATTCATTTTATTTATATTAATAGTATATTTATGATTTGAATAGTAAAATAACCTATGAAAGTATAAATAAAATTTTTATATCTTAAAAATGAAAATATGGTTTATTTATATCATGTAATAAGTAAATAAATGTTTTCAAAATGATAAATTAATTGTTGATATTTTTGTGAAACAAAAATGATTATTAAGATTTTTATAATTAATATAATGATTTAAAAGAAAATTTATTTTCATAAAATATATTTATTAAATTATATTTCGTTTCATTATAGTTATAAGATAATTTTATGAGACCTTAATTAATTTTTCAAAGTGTTATAAAATCAGTTATAATTTTAAAATCGGTATTTTTTAATAAATGATGATTTTAATTAAAAATTTAATTTATAATATTTAGAAAATTATTTTCATAAAATTTAGTCCATTTTGGAACTATACACATTGAAAAATTTTAAGGGTTAATTTTTGTGATTTTTCTAAAATAGTTGAATTTTTTGTGAATAGTGAAATGCGACGATTTTTTGTATTTAACATTTTAGCCAAATACATGAATTATTGAGTATTTTATGATGTATGGATGTGGTAATAGACCATTGTTTCAAAATCACATGCATTAGTTTATTTTTTCATAATAATTTTTTCTATTCATATTCTTGACCCAAAATAATAAACTAATGAATAAAATAAAAAAAAACACCACCTTCCTCCACTATAAATACCACCCCTCCCGTCACAACTCAAAAGCCTTGGATATTTATTATATTATACCCATTACCTCTCCAAAAATTCTCCCATATGTTCTGAAATTTATATTCTCACCAAAATATCATTTCCATGTCCCTTAAGGAGGTTCTCAAAGAAGGTGACACTCAAGAGGTAAAACTCTCTCTCTCTCTCTTTCAATTTCTTTTATTTTTGTATCATTCCCTCACCTCTACTATCCAAAGTGACACGATAACTCCAGTATCTTTTATATGCTATAATTTTATTATGTTAATGTTATATAAACCATGAATTCTCTTCTCTTCCCCTTTTTATTCTAAAAATGGAAACATCGTCTGTGTGATGTCGATTTACTGCCTTCGTGGACGATGGGTTTTAATTTTTTAATTCTACCTTCCAGTCTGGTAATAAAACCCTTTTATGGCTAAAAAAATTAATATATATAATAAAACTTATTTATTGTTCTAGAAATATTATATATACATAATATTAATTAATAAGACAAAACTAGTTCGTGATGATTGAAAAAACACCAAAATAATCCAAAAGGTTATCATTAAAATTTTATCTAATGAATCATCCAAATATATGAAAAAATTACATATAAGACCATTAAATATTATTTATTTTCATTAATAACAAATAATTTCAATTTTGGATAACTATTTCCATTTTACATGATCTTTCGTACATGTATACAAGTGAACCAATCATGAAAACCAAGGAAAAGAACACTCTGGAATGATGTAATTGAATCTTATAACTCATAAAAAAGGCCATAAATTAACATAATAAAGTTATAATAAATATAATAAATGTTTAAATTGTAATAAATTAAATTACTAATGAATTTAATTTCATTATCCAGGACATTAAGTTCAAGTGAAGAACACTTTTGGACATAAGGTATGGTTTTTTCATCTCATTTTTATTTTTGTGAGATATGCCTTATTCACCACTATTTATTATGTGTGGAGTATGTATAATACCAATTTATGTATCATATCATGAATATATATATTCATGTTAATAAATTTATTATTTTATGACCATCAATTTTATGTGTCATAGAGTTTGACTATTTTCAAAATGGCAAGGGATTCTCCCTGAACTTCTATTTTTCATTCAAGTTACGCTTTCTCTCCCTTTATCCCAATTCAATTATTATTTATTTTTTATATAATTCTTATAATTTTTCTGTATATATTTCAAACTCATGTATAAGGATCATTTCATCCTTCTTTTTTGGTAAATATGTGATTTTATAAGGTTCAATTCTCAATTTTTCTCGATAAGCAAGCTCGGTTAAAGGGAACTTCCTAGTTTTTTACCCATTTTCAAGTGCACTCCATAATAAATTTTAATCCACTATTATTTTTATAAAATCACTCATTTTATCATGAAAAACTATATTTTTTTATTTCTAGTTTTATACAAAAATTATTTCTTTGACTTTTTTAAATGCTCTTTAGTATTTTCCCATAAACTGAACTAAAGCGGCTCATTTCTAGAGTTTCTTAAATACTCTTTTTACATGTTTTCACTTCAGTTGGAAATAATTTATAAATAAAATACAATTTAATTGTCCTCCATTTTCTTTTCTAGGATATACATGTTTATAATCTGATTTTATTATAAATACAAATTATTTTCCAAAAGAACACTTCTTTACAAAGTAAAAAAGGGTAGTTCTCACAAGAATTCCTCAATGATTTTATTAGAGTATCTTCATCAATTTCAACACCCTTTGTTAAATCTTATTCTTAATTTGGATTTATATTTTATGATATCATATACCATATTTTATTAAATGGTTTTTGATCATTTTGACTGTGGAGGTGCTATCTAGATACAATTCACCATATTACTAAGAATGGTTAGTGATTATGTTTACTAATTGGGGAAATTTATTTAAATTTTTTATGTATATGTTGTTTATGTTTCACCCCATTTATAGAAGCAACGAATTGGCCAAAGTGATGTTTGGGGACTTCTATATCCCTTTGATGCATGTGTAGGTCTTATGAGATAAACCAGATATGGACCTGGTCGAGGCCTTTCCCATTTATTTTCATATATGGATTTGGATGAGGCCTCTACCATTTATTTTCAAATGTCTTGGAGAAGGCCACAAAGGTATGTTTCAGATGTCCATCATTATGAATTCCATAATTATGATATTATTAATTTATAATCCATGTTATTACTCGACTATTAGAATATCCATGGTTCGGTTTGATTCTTATATGATTATTTATATAGTGTTATTTAATTAGATTTTATTCCTGCCATATTATTCTCAAGATTATGTTTTAATGGCATGTGTTTTTAGTTATTCACCTTTCCTTATTGTTTATGTTTATTTATGATATATTTCATTGTATTACATACCCTTAATGATCATCTAAGCTCACCCCTTTCTTATGTTTTATTTTTCCCCAGGATGCGAAGATGTATATTATGAATGACTTGTAGAGATAATCTAGTAGTTTATATATTTTATTTCATTTATAGTTGTAATGTGAAAATTATGTATGTATCTAGTTTTCTAAATCTATTAAACAATTAATTTCTTTGGGATGATATATATTTTTCATAGTACCAATTTAATAAAGTGAGGAATCGGCTCTATGATACTAGGGTCAGGGTATTTACAACAACCACCAACCCAATATTATGGGTTGGATAATTCTGTTCATGAATCTTTAACTACCCTGATATATAGGAAACACCTCTATCATTATTCATAAGGACACATCCAAGTCATTTATTTGATGCATCACTACGTATCAAAAATCCATCCCTTAAATATGGTAAAGTTAATATTAGTGCATTGACTAGTATCCTCTTTTATTATTCAAAAAAAATTATTCTAACAATATGACCTTAACCCCTTTACATTTTAACTTGGATTATGAGTTATCTAATAAAGTAAAATTTTCAACAAAAAATTGATAGTAACTTGATAATCCAAGGAAAATATATACCTATATTATAATCATTAGTATTGGTCCATATTCCACTACCTTTTTCTTTAAAGGATCAACTTATATATTATCCTTAGAGATAGTGTGGATAATAAAAGAAACATCCCAAAGCTTGAATTTTCATTTTCTAACTTTTTTCATATAACACTTTTTCTATAAGAGTCATAAGAATGATTTTCAAATGAATAGTATCCTCATCATAACTTTTAAAGATATCAATATATCATCAATAAATACCACAATGAAATTATTGAGATAATCCTTAAATACTTTGGTCATCAGATCTATAAAAAAAGGGATCATTAGTTAATCAAAATGGAACTAATGTAAATTTTTGATGTCCATAAATCATATGAAATTTCATCTTTGGAATATGTTCCTTCTTTACCCACAATTGATAACACCTATAAGGAAGATCAATCTTTGAAAAATATTTATCTCCCTATAGTTGATTGAAAAATCCATCAATACAGGGTAGAAGATACTTATTATTTATATTAATGGTATTGATTTTTCTATAATCTATGCAAAACTTCATAGACACATATTTCTTATTAAAAAAAAGAATAATGGATCCCTATGGTGAAGCACTAGGGAGTATAAATACCTTGTCACAAAACTCCTATAGTTTTTTATTCAATTCCACTAATTACATTGTGGTCATCCTATAGGGATTATAGATATATATTTTTCATAATGGATGAGATCAATATAAAACTAAACTTCACACTTAGGTGGATTCTCAAGTAGTTCATCAAGAAATACAAAAATGTATTTCTCCAAAATAAGTATGTCCTCTATTCTAGGGATATGTCTCCCAATCATAGATATAATTTTCTGTATTATAATTTGAAATCCAATCCATACCAAGTATTATATCAAATTTAACCATAAGAATAGCAATAAAGTTTAAAAATAGTTCATGTATATGTTCTATAATGTGAATTTAATGACATATCCTTTTTGTAATAATATTTCCACTAAGAGTCGTCATTGAAAAATTCCTTATTAAGGTGCTAGAGAAATATATAATTTTCTTAGAAAACATAGAATATTTAGAATTGTGGAGATAAAGAATCAAATAAATAATTATCTAAATTTAATGTTATGATCAAAGTACCTAGAACCCATATTTAGGAATTTCAACCTCAACTATAGTAATTACATAAACTTGGCCTTCTCCCTCTTAGCTTATTCTGCAGGATGTTTCCCTATCACTTGAGATATTGGATTAAATAATTCCACATATATTTACAGTTGAAGAACTTGATAGAAGTGGATTATTTATTTAAATTTTATTCAAGAGCTTAATGACCCCTTTATCCTCACGTAAAACCAAATCATGTTCCCATTAAGTAAGTGTCTGGGTCTTTCATTCCATAATTATCACTTATTTCAAATTTCATCTTCCATTTATTCTTATTTAACACATTTCTTTTTTCTTGTTGATCATCTAACATCTAATTTTATTGATTTACCTTAAATATATAAGACCTATAAAATTATTTCTTTATCTTGAGGGAACTTGTTACTATATCATCTTATGATGAAAAAATTTAAGAAACCAGTTCCCTTCAGAGACTCAACTTAATCCCTTCAAATAAATGGTCAATAATTCTTTCCAAATTATATATATAGTTTTCATTATACCTAGGTAATCTTATAAAGTTAGACTCATATTATTCAATACTTCATTCTTCCTTCTTATTTAATGTGAGGAACTTCCTCTCCATTTCATATTGCTATTCTCAAGGAAATTATTTCTTTAATAATATCACTTTAAAAGTTCTACATTAAATACTTTCTATTTTTTCAACCTTTTTAGAATTATGGATCAATAAACACCATTGATCAAAATCTCCTTTCAAACAATACACTACAATAATAAATATTTTCCTTTCATTACTTCCCAATGCCATAAATATCTTTTTATGGAACTGAATTCATTTTTCATCTACTAATGGATTCGTATTTACATTAAAATATAAAGGCTCAAATCACATGAAGCGATCCAAAATAGGTGAATTGTGTTATGGAACAACAAGTTTCCCCATACTATAAAGGTTATTCATCATAAACTAAGTTAGGTTCTCTAATATGGACATGATATGCTCAGTTATAACATAAGTTGTAATTGATTTGTCAATAAAAAAATCTATATGTTGACTATTGGTGTTGATTCTTATCCTTACTATAGAAACCATCTCCAAACAAAGGTATAAACATAGTTATCTCATGATTATCATGAATATTGAGCTATAAAATAAAAATCACTATAATGGTAAAATTCCCCATATACCATAAGTGATTATCATAATTCTCACATTATCTCTATTCATTTAAATTATTGTTTCAAAGTCTCATAATAAACCTGAATAAATACAAATTGTACCACCCCAACTCCAAAAACCTAGAGTTATTGTTTACTTTATTATATTGGTATAAGATACAAGGGATCCCACCATGTGGGATTAAATAGTTTAAAATCCTTGGAAAAATAGATTCATACTTGATTCCTATATCACATTGGAAATATAAAAATATATCATAATAGAAATTATTGCATCCTTAAAATCATTTATAATATCCCTATTCATATCCCAAGGAAAGGAAAAAAATAAAGTGTGAGATCAGATGCATAATAAGGGCTATGTATAGGAAAATATATCATGATTAAATAAGGCATAATCAGTATGATAGAGTGGATAATCAAAAAAATTCCATTCAATCAACAACATGAGTTCAATGAACATCCATGGATAATATCCACATAACAATCGCATGGATAATATAAACTAAATTAATAATAAATAAAATGTATAATTCTATAAATTCATGACAAAGACCTCTCAAGAAAAATATCATAAATATTTTTATCAAGTACTCTCAACTGTGAAATCATTTGTAGTAAATGGGTTGGTGAAAACAAGATACCCATATGACATGATATGCCTATAGTTTTTTTCATGAGACTTGTTGATCCATAAAGGGGATATCGATTACAAGGACACACCTATCACTTTCACATTCTATGAATTCCCCATATTTTGAATGATCAATTCAATTCATTCTCAAAAGGAATTATAATTCAATAATTATTCATATTGAATCAAGAATATGGAACATAAATATTTCCCCAGTAAATGAAATAAATCACTTAATAAGTTTCTTTCGATTGATATTGTATATTCAAATAGTATATGATTAAAAAAACATTAAAGTAATAGAAATTATTCTGAATTAATCCATGATATTAAAAATATGGATAGGATATAGAAAAATAATGTCCAATAAATAATGGATTTTAGTAGATAACAAGATCATGTGAAAGTGAATGATCTCAAAATAAAGTATAATAAATTAATAGTAAAGGATGATAAAAGACCATTGATTCATTAGAAATAAAGGTTTTTTATTAAAACCAATACTTTATAAATGAAAATAGAAGCAATAAATAAAAAATAACTTCCATGTAGCTTCATATAAGAACAAATTTATAAATCACATTCCATAATTATTTTCATTACATTAAGAAAATAATACCCTTTTCTTTTGATATTATGTTAAATAAAAATTTACAAAATATAGAGAAAATTATTTTCTTTGAAAATAACCATAGAAAATTGTAAATGAATATTCAATGAAAAGAGTATCCATGATGATAGTAAAATTTGTTTGTGTGGTTTTTGTTAAAATAATGATTTCATTCACACATTTAGTAAAAATTACCTCAATTATAAAATGATAAGAATATTACTTTTAATTTTTTTTATAGAAAGTAAAAAATGTATAAATATGAAATTAATTTTCTTTTGAATAATATTAAAATTCTTCTTGAAAATATTTT
>CAUJRU010004008.1:0-25989 GCA_963277665.1 Viscum album | reverse complement strand
GCTTTACTGGATTTTTGTTGATAATGGGCTTTGTCACCCTCATTTTTTTCTTAGTTCATCTGGTACTGTAGTGAATGAAGATGGATGTTTATATTTTTTTTATCTAAAATAAATCAAACTTTTCTCTCTATGGGGGGTTGGGGGCAAGGGGCAGGGTGTGAAGGTTGGGGGCAGTGTTCAGGGGTAAGGGTGGGGGGCAGTGTGTAGGGGGCAAGGAGGGGGGTAGGGTGGTGGTAGTGTGGGGGGCAGGGGAGCAGTGTGGGGATAGGGGGCAGTGTGCAGGGGGCATGGAGGGGAGGCTGGTAGGGGCAGGGGGTGGGGGAATGGTAGGGACGAGGGGGTGCAAGGGGGAGGCCAGGTGGGGCTGGCAGGGGAAGGGGGGAACTGGCAGGGGGAGGGGAGGATGGCAGGGGTAGGGTGTGGGGGACTGGTAGGGGGAGGGGTGAAAGGGGGAGGGAAAGGGGGGACTGGAAGGGGTAGGGGGGATTGGCAGGGGGAGGGGGTGCAAGCGGTGGGGGGAACTAGCAGGTGGTGGGGTGCAAGGGGGGAACTGGAAATGGGGTGGGGAACTAAAGGGGGGACTGGTATTCTAGGAATGTGCATGCTTTATGCCACGTTGATATCATTTGAAATTTTTGATGGATACATTACATGTTTTCTTTATTGAAATTCGATTTGAATTTTAATTAATTATATTCATGTGCACTATAAAGCTAAATTATAATTTCTAAATCCTAAGTTTGGTGCTGGTTTAAACTATTTTATATATGAGAATAAGATTTTAATAGGCTGTTATTTCTTGCTTTATAGGTGATTCAATTTTTATACCAGATTTTTTCAACAAATATATAGAGGAAAGAATCTTGGGATTGGAAGCTATCACTCAGGGGAGTATTCTACCTCATTTACTTTTCGGCTCTCTTCTTTCTGCTTAAATTCATAATGCATGCTGAGTTTATTTGTCACTACTTTCATGTGTTATTTTGATTCTTTGTTTTTGTATTATTTTACTATTGGTTGTGTGTTTATATCATATTACAGCTGAGTTTGAATCTATTTGCTTTACTGGATTTTGGTTGATTACGGGCTTTTTCACCCTCATTTTTTTCTTAATTCATCTGGTACTGTAGTGGATAAAAATGGATGTTTATATTTTTTATCTGAAATAAATAAAACATTTCTCTCTAGGGGGTTGGGGGAAAGGGGGCAGGGGTGAAGGTTGGGGGGGCAGTGTGTAGGGGTGCGGGTGGGGGCAGTGTGCAGGGGGAAGGGAGGGGGGCAGAGGGTGTGGGGGTGCAGGGGGAGGGGGTGGGTTACTGTAGGGTGGGTGTGGGTGTAAGGGGCTTTCTAGGGGTGGTATGGGGGTGTTTGGGGGGGGCAGTGAGCAAGGGGTAGTGCAGGGTGAAGGGGGCATGGGTTGCATGGAATCTGAAACAATAACACACTTGTTTATATGTTCTATTACTTTATGTGTCATTTAAAGTCTTTTTTCGGGTATCTAAATTATGCTTACATGGATTTCATCGGTTGCATGGGTTGCATGCAACCTTTATATTCATTTCTTCTTCAGTGTATCATGAAAAGTGCATGATCTAAGCAATGTTATGTGATCTGTTGACTGCCTTCATGTGACCCCAAGTGTGGATCACCAAATTTTCTCGTATAAACAAACAGATGCTTCACATGATCTCAAGAACACTGTATGATCATAATATGTCTTGCATAAATTCTTTTCATGACATATGGTGTGTCTGTGAGTTCTCCTTCACCTCTTCACAAGACCCGGTGTCTTTCAGGTTTCTCCTTTGTGAGACAATAGATATGTCTGTGGGATCACCTTTGTGGGACTATGGTTTGTCCGCGGCTTCCTCCTTACCATCGAGTAACCAAGATGGTTTTGTGAGATCTTCTTTGTGTGATTGAATCATAAGAGCTCATTAGTTTTGAGAGTTACTATTGAGTTCTCAGAAAACCAACAACAACCAAACTCTTGGTATTTACTTGGTTTATATAGGTGGTGTTGCTTATTTTTTTAAGGTGTGTCAAGGACCTCTTCAAATGCCCGAGGATCTCAAGATCTTATGAATGTCGATATTCTCAGCATCTTCATAATTTCTGAAATGATGGCACAATCCGTGTGATGACTACTTCTTCACATGATCACTCTGTTGATCATGTGATGCCTCATTTGACATCATCTCAAGAAATCAGAATACTCCAAATGATAATTCATATAAAGGAAGGGAGGGGTGGGGTGGGGGTGTAGGGGGGTGTCTAGGGGGCTATCCAGGGGGCATGGGGGTGTGTCTAGGGGGGGCAGGGGGTGTCCAGGGGGTGTCTAGGGGGGTTGTCCAGGGGGGTCATGGGTGTCTAGTGGGGGTGCAGGGGGGTGTCCAGGGGGCTATCCATAGGGGGCATTTGCAACTCCCTAATAATTTTTACTTCTCTCCATGCTTAACTTGTAGATATTATATTTTTTTGAAATTAATGTTATGGTATTCTGGGAATGTGCATGCTTTATGCCATGTTGATATCATTTTCAAGTTGTGATGGACACATTACATGTTTTGTTTGTTGAAATTCAATTTGGATTTTAATTAGTGATATTCATGTGCACTATCAAACTGAATTATAATTTCTAAATCATGATTTTGTTGTTGGTTTCAACTATTGTATATATGGGAATAATATTGTAATAGGATGTTATTTCATGGTTTACAGGTGATTCAATATTTATACCAGATTTTTTCAACAAAGATAGAGGAGAGAGTCTTGGGATTAGAAGCTGTCACTCAGGGGAGTATTCTGCCTCATTTAATTTTCTACACTCTTCTTTCCGCTTAAATTCATAATCCATACTAAGTTTATTTGTCACTACTTTCATGTGTTATTTTGATCTTTTTGGGTGAATAGTATGTTGTTTTCATATACTGAAAGTGAAGTTTATATCAATACAAATGAAATTTCATTTAATTATTATACAAGCTATTTCTGTAGGGGGCATGGGGGGATGGGGGCATGGGGGTGTCCAGGGGCGTGCATGGGTTCTGTCTGGGGGGGGCAGGGGGTGCACGGGGTGTTCAAGACGGTGCAAGGGGGTTGTCCAGGGGGTGAAAGGGGCTGTCTAGGGGGCATGGGGGTGCAATGGGGGTGTTCAAGGGGGTGAAAAGGGGTTGTCCAGGGGGGTGCAGGGGGGTGTTCTGGGGGTGAAGGGGGGTGTTTTGGGGGTGCAAAGGGGTTGTCTAGGGGGTGTAGGGGTGTTCAAGGGGGTGCAAAGGGGTTGTCTAGGGGAGGTGTTCTGGGGGTGAATGGGGGGTGTTCAAAAGGGGTACATGGGAGCTGCCCAGGGGGGTCCAGGGGGTTCAAGGGGATGTCTAGCTAGGGGACTGAATTAGTTTTTTTATACCATATGAATTATACCACCATGATTTTAACTATTGTTGTGGGGCCCTAGTGTCATGGTTAAACTGTGGCATTAGGGGGTATCTTGGCACATTTTTAACCATGTAAATAGATCCTACTACCACGGTTTTAATCATGTCCTTAACTACCCTAATTCCACGATTAAACCGTGGCAATATTAGCCTATTGCCACGATTTTAACCGGGGCAATAGGCCCCCACTGCCATGGCGATAGCGGCCACAGTTTTTCAAAAATGTGGCCATATGCTATCGCCATGGTTTTTGGGCCTGACAAGGTTCCAAACTGTGGTCATAGGTTAATTTTGTAGTTGTGTTATTTAAATGGTATATGTTTATATTTGGAACCTTATACGATTAATATAAATAGAATATTTTTTTAATTTTATTATTTTTTGGAGAGAAAGATGAGATTGTTGTAGAAATTAGTTAAAGGATGATACTATACATGTCAATTAAGTATTATTCCTTGTGTTCTTAGTCTATTAAGTAAATTAATTCTTCAATACTAGGTAAAGGATCATAAAACCAAAAAAAAATTCCTAGTACTTTCTTTTGTGATGAATCAAATGGTCTCTTGGATTATCAAAGATTCATAGATTGTTGGTTGTTAACTTTCTCCTAAAAATTTTCTCTATCACTCTCTGTCAGAACTTGATGGTTAAATTTTATTTCATGTCCATTTTTTACTTTATAGAACCCTAGTATGTGTTATTTTTGGTAACCTTCATACTTCCCTTTCTTTATTTTATAATAGAGGTCTCATTAATCCATTTTTTGATGTGGGATTTCAAAAAAGATATTTTTAAATTTAAAACCCCTAGTTCTCCTTACCAATATTAAATTGTGAGGATGAAATTTATTTATGTATGGTAGAATGTAACACCTCAAGCTTCCATGGTACGCTTCTTTTTAAATAATTCAAATAGATTGCACTACACATAACACTGAGTTCAAGCGCACCTCGACTGGCCATTTAAAGAGCACTAATGAATAGTATTAACCACATTTTGAATTGTATATATTACATATAATTTTAATATTCATCTGATATGTCTATTATACATTATATAATAACAAATTCAATTTTTCTAATAAAAGAAGTATTTTTCAAAAAAAAATACAGTTTTTCCACCTTTTAATGGAGAACCCAATTTAAATCTAATATTTAACACTTTTATATATTTAATTTGAAAAAAAATAAAATTCCACTTTAGAATCAAGACAAAAAAATTTATTTTGGATAAATGTTTGGTTTTTTTTTGATAACTTTCATATTTTGATGAATAGTAAAAAATAAAAAATTTTAATTGAAAACCACTTTTTTAATCAAAATAATTTATAGTGTTAAATTATACATTTTAGTGGTTTTAAAGTATAATTAGATTATATTTTTATCATTTAATATAATTTAGGCCATTGGAATTATTTTTCACTTTAAAATTAGATATAAACACATGTCAATCTTTAGATTGTTTTTACTTTTGAAAAACCTATTTTCTCATTTTGACCACAGGGATTAATTTTAAATTAATTACTGAAAATTATATGTTTTAAATTTTAAAAACTAGATTATATATTTGGAATTAGTGGGTCCAAATTATGATAAAAGGTTACTTTTAATTTTTTGTTATTATGAATAGTAACTTTAGAAATTTTTTTATTATCTCGATTAAGGGTAAATAGGGTAATTAAAGGTAAATATAATATTATAAAATTACCTTAACACCTATAAAAATAAAATTAGATGAATAAATTATACCTTTATCATTTATGGTTCTAAATTTAATCACTTAATTCCCACTTGACCGTGAATATGACATTAATATTATTAAAATCAATGAATGTGACAAAATATCACACTATCATTTTATGTAAGTATATTAATTTTAATATAGGGATAACTATGAGGTAAAATATACAATAGGTAGTCTATAGAAATATAATAGAATCATCTAAATCAAATAAATTTATTTATAATTTTTAGAGATTAAATAATATCCATTAAGGATGATACAATAGTGAAACAGAAATAATTTTATTAATACAAATATTTCATAAATGATTTTAAAAATATTAAAATAAATAAAATTTGAATTAATTAATCATCTACACAAATTTCATAGGTGACTATGACATTTTAGTATTATATTAAACTTTTTATTTCTAAGTTATATTTTTTTTTATTTTATTTAAAATCAAATAAATGAATAGTTTCAAAATTGATACTATTGATATTTTATAAAATTAAAATTTTATTAAATTATTTAAAAATCATAAAAATATTGAAAAATTACAAATTGATAATTATAAGGTCTAAAATTTCATAACATATCAATTTATGATCAATTTATACCATATAAATAAATATTTATAACCATTTAATATTTAGAATTTTATTACCATAAATAAAAATAAATATATTAAAAAAGGATAAATCAAAATGATAAGATTTAAAATAAAAGAAAAACATGCCTAAATTTTATTGGTTGAGATAAGTTATACCCATATTGATCTTATCTTATAAATTAACCACTTTGGAACCATGTTTAATTAAAAATTTCTTTATATTAATTTAATTGTTTTGGAACTTCCAAATGTGCCCCTCCCCTCTCTTATAAAAGGGAACCTCTCATTCTCTTTTAATAACACCTCTAAAGATTTTTAGATCATCCAAAATCTGCACATTTCCTCTCCTAACTTCCATAAATACATCCTAGAGGCCATAAATTTGGAATAAATCCATTCTAAGGAGTCTTTTTGTACAAATCAAAAGGAGACACCCGAGAAAGAGGTAATTGTTTTATCAGCTATTTCAAAGTTTTTTTCTTATTCTACTTCCTCTTTCTAAGTTGTTTCAATTTCAAAATAATAACTCTAGTATCATTAATATACTGATATATTACTATAAATATGGTACATTCTTATACCTCCTTTTATCCATCCTATGAATAACAATATCACCATACGTGCGTACGTACGGCTTACTGTCTCCACCTCGTGGTGTAATTAGTTATTAAAAAATACTTTATTTGGATGTGTATAATGATAAGAATAATGGATTTAGATAATGAATATAAAATTATAATTATTTTTTATAATTAATTAATCATCCAATTCCATACCATTTAATCATCAAGTGAATGATATTGTCACTCGTGCATACGTACGACCTACCATCTCCACAATACGGTGAGATTCATTCTCCAAGTTAACCATTAAACAATGATTATAAAATTTATATTATGAGTAAAAATAATAATTATGAACTTAATATAATTATTTATATAACTAAAATGCATCCAATTCATAAAAAACGTGACTTACATGAAAAATAAAGAATGGTAAAATGACACAGTTAACACCTGAAACAATGGTAGTTTTGAAATATTATTAACAAGATGATAAAATTGGGTCATATATGATATCATAAATATATATATGGTTCTGGTATAATTTATTAAATTATTTTAACCATTATACATTAGGTTAACACACCCTCAAATAATGAAAAGTACAAGGTAAGTTTTATTTTCACAATCCCTTTATTATCATAGATTTCTTATACGTAAGTATCTATTGGGACATCTTTATAATCCATGTCCATGTTTATTAAAATGTAATTAAAAATATTATTGACAATTTTTTAAAATCATTTTTACCCATTTTTTACTTTTTCCAAAACATTTTTAAAGTAATCTTTCCATCATTTTCTAAATGAGGTACTTTATAACCTTTTTGACAAATCAAGGAAAGAATGTTTTTTAACTTATACGGTGCAAGCGGCTATTTTCTGGAATTATAACACCATAACATTTAGAAGATTTCCATAAAATATTACAAAGTTATTTTCAAATGAAATGTTTCTTTTATAATTTTAAGGATTCTAAATGATTTGAAAGTAAGAAATGGATATTTTCCTCAAATAGTTTTAATGAATTTATTAAATTATGTTCATATATGTCAACATCCTTTGTTGGATTTTATGATTATTTGAGGTTGACTTATTATGATACAATATTTCATATTTTATTGAAGTTTTTACGATATATTTGACATATGTATGTGTTATGTTTATACCATTCATAGTTTATGGGTAATTATTAACATTTTGTATGCTAGTTTTAATACTAATGTTTATTTTATGTTTCGCCTTTTTCATAAGAGGAATGCATTGGACTTAGTAAGTGATGGGCGGGGCCCACTATAGCCCCTTGATCTATCGATATGTATCATGAGAAAAACTAGTGTCTTGTCAAAAGTCCTTAACTGTATGGTAATGTTCTTGGGACGATTCCTTGATGGTATGGTTATGATGTCTATCATTATGAATTTCTTCGTTAGGAGATTAGTTATTGATTTTTCATGTGATTATTCGACTAGTAGAATATCCATGTGAAACTTTAAATAGAATTATTTGATTTATTCTTTCCATATTGTTCTGAATATTATGTTTAAAATGATTTTGTTTTATTTTTATACATCTTTTTAACTTTTATGGTTATTTATGATAGCTTCCGCTATATTGTTTATCCTTACAGATCAACTAAGCTCACCCCTTTCTTATGTTTCATTTTTTTCCCAGTATGTGAAAAATTATATTATGATTGAAATGTAGTGATATTATAAGCTATATGAGAGTTTTAAAAGGGGATAATATGTTTATTTTTATATCAAGATGTAATGTAAAACTTATGTTTGTACCTGATATTTCCAAGGATGCTAACCTAATCAGTCATTTAGGATTTGATTTTCTTGTGATCATGCCAATGTAATAAAATAATGCATTGACTCTGGGAAAATGGGGTTGTGGATTTATAATAAATACATGTAATTACAATTTAAAATAGTTATAAGTGTATAAATTAGAATACCCTTGATAGTAAATGGTCATGGTACTCACTACACAATTTTTTTGGCATGGAAAATCGTGGTGAAATTTTGACAGCATAACAACATCACATAAAAATGCATAAAATGGGTTGATGATAGAGAAATGGGTATCTAATTATTTTTAAATAATTTATAAAGTAATGGTACATGTAATAACATATACCATCATAAGGAAATGAAGATAAAAGAAATAAGGTTATGAATATGCTTGAATAAAGAGAATAAATGAAAAGATTTATTACATGAGTGTGTGACTCCAAATGTTTTCAAGGGGCTTATTTAGAGCTTGGGGGACCATTGGTTTTACTATAGAGAGTGTAGGTTATATTATGGATGTTCTACAAGGAGTTTTAGTGATGGTAAATGGGATATTGGGTGGGTTTATATGAGAAAAGAGGTGGATTTATTTATTATTTAGGTTTTGGACTCAACATAATAAAATAACCAAAACCACAACCCATCCCATGGTTTTTTCCATGGTTTCTACCAAATGTGAGTTTTCATCATTATTTTATAAGTCCATGTTATGAACATAATAAAATAATATCCTTTCTTATGTAGAGGTGAGTCATACACTTAAAGAAATGGTTTTAAAACCTTAAAATATATTAATGGTTTTCGAGGATACATCATGGATTTATAAGATTAATAAAATAAACATAAAATAAAATTATTTTAAAGTTAAAACATATATTTGGTAGTGGATACCCTTTATAGTATTCATTACATCACTTTTGGGTCATTATTATGCCATAATACACAAAGTATATTTATATGACATTTAATTTTTACAAGAAAATTCAAATGTCTTAGAAAATTATAAAAAAATCACTATTGGATAATTTTGACATTATGATTCCAAAAATAATATAAATTTTATCTAAATAATTTCTATATATGTCAATTTTCAGTTTTAAAATAGTAATCGACATTGATTTAGAAATACTAGGTTTTTTTATAATAACAGTTTTTGAACCCTTATGAATATTAAATTTTACATCATAAAAATTATATGATCATTTATATTTAATAAAAATTATTTGAAAATATTACTTTTTTTAAAATAATATTTATTTCAAAAATACATTAATTCATCTAAATAAATTCCTTAATTTAATTTGAATATTACCCAAAAATACTATTTTTTTATTATATCAAAATAAAAAAAATTATAATGTAACCATAATAGAATAAAAATATATTCTTCATTATATAAAAAATAATATACATACTCATAAATATAGGTTCTTGATACATATACCTTTAATATACTGGTAAAATCTTTAAGATTAAGGTGTGTGATTTTG
The DNA here is from genome assembly GCA_963277665.1 of Viscum album. Taxonomy (NCBI): domain Eukaryota; kingdom Viridiplantae; phylum Streptophyta; class Magnoliopsida; order Santalales; family Viscaceae; genus Viscum; species Viscum album. The sequence continues at coordinate 16,369 of CAUJRU010004008.1, read as the reverse complement.
GGACTTTCATGCAATGGTTCGACGTACATGGTTTGGGTCATGATCTCGATGAGCTTGAACTTATCCCATAAATGGTTTCACTCATGCTTAAGTTATTGGATCTCAAAATGGGATGGGTCAAGGGAAAATCCTAGTGATTATATCTCCCTCAGAAGCTCTGATAAATGGTCTTCATAGGGTATGATCCTATGGGTTGAGGTCATCACTTCCTTTTTCATTGTCAATTGGATATGTTAAAACCCTATATTTATAATAATCATGTGATCACTATTCATAGACTATATTTTTAATGGTAATGATACCTAACGGTATTTTAAATACAATTGGATAAAATAAAACAAAATAGGTGCATGTGTTTCTATAACCATATTACATAATAAAACATTTAATTAAATCAAAAGGGGGATTTTATTTATAACAGTTCAGGTTGTTACAATCTTCCCCCCTTAAGAAATTTCACCCTAAAAATCTTCATTTCCCATACTAAAATATATGAGGGTAACTTTGTTTTGTCACATCCTCTAGTTCCCACATTACATCTTCAAACCTTTGGTTTCTCTACATCACATTGACCAAGTGCACTGTATTATTTTGTAGAATGTTGTCTCTATGGTCTAAGATCTGCACTGGATACTTCTCATATGAGAGATCATTCTCCAATGGTACCACCTATGTATTGAGTACATGTGAGGGGTTCAGTATGTATTTTATCAAGAATGATACATAGAATGCATCATATACTTGTGATAGGTTAGTTGGTAGTGCAAGCTGGTAGGCCACCGCTCCGTTGAAATCAAGGATCTCAAAGGGGCTGATGTTTCTTGAACTAATCATTCCCTTATTCCCAAATCTCAATAATTTATTCCATGATGATATTATGAGGAATACAATATCTCCAACATCAAACTCTAGGTCTCATCGAAGATTGTTAGCATATATCTTCTATCGACTCTAAGTAGCCTTGATGTGCTTTTGAATGGTATTAAACTTTTCCACCATTTCCTTGACCATTTCAGGACCTAGAAATTTTCATTCTCCAACTTCACCCTAACATGTAGGTTTTCTACACCTATTCCCATAAATATCATCATAAAGATCCATTTGGATTCTCAAGTGGAAACTCTTTTTGTAAGATAACTCAACCCGAGGATGATTTTGGTCCCATCATCCTTTGAAGTCAAATGAGTATTCTCTCAACATGTCCTCAAGTGTTTGGATAGTACACTTAGATTGGCCATCATTTTGAGGGTGATAATCTATTATAAAGTTCAACATAGTATTCAGAGCATGTTAGAGACTCTTATAGAACATATAGGTGAATCTTGGATCTCGATCAGATACAATTGATAGTGATACTCCATGACACCTTACCACTTCTCTGATGTATATCCATGCAAGTTAATCCAGGGAGAAGTTCTCTCTAACTGTGATAAAGTGATTTGTATTTATAAGACTGTCCACAACAACCCATATATCATTTTTTCCCATGGAATTCATTGGATGTCTGGTGAAAAAGTACATGGTTTTGTTTTCCCATTTCTATGTTGGTATAGTAATGGTTGCATCATCCCTTTAGAATTCTACCTTTCAACCTTCACTTTTTGACATAACAGGCACTTTGATGTAAATTCAGAGAACTCCTTCTTCATATTTTTCCACCAATATTTCTCTCATAGATCTCGACACACCTTTTTTCTTCCTATATGAATATAGAAAGTCAAACTATGTTCGTTATCCAACAATTCCTTCTTTAACTTAGGATTTGATGGAACACATAGTCAAAACCCAAATCTCACAACTCCTTATTTATTAACACTGAAATCTAAGTATTTCTCTTTTCTTAGAGTTTCCACATTCTTCTAAATTCTCACATCATCCCTTTGATCAAACTTTATCTTTTCTAAAAGAGACAATTGATCAATAATTTGTGAAAGGATTTATTATTTTCCTTTATCTATGATTCCCATATCCATCCTCTTCAAGTCTAAGAAGATCAGATCCTTGTCAATTCTCATCAATGATAAAATTTTTGTATCCTTTTAATTTATAGCATTAGCCACTTTATTCTCTTTCTGGGTATGGTAGTAAATTGAGTATTAATAGTCCTTGATTAGATCTATCCATCTTCATTGGCACGTATTCATCTCTTTCTGTGTGAATATATACTTTGGGATTTTGTGATCCATATATATTTCACAATTCTCCCCAAATAGATAATGTCGCCATATTTTCGAAGAGAAGATCATTAAATCCATGTCAATATCATGAATTGGGTAGTTCTGTTCATTAACTTTCAACTAACTTGAATCATAGGCTATGACTCCATCATTTTTCATTGACACACAACTCAAACCCTTCTTCAAAGCGTCGTTGAATGCCACAAAAAGCTCTCCACTTGTGGGTAGTGTGAGATAATTTTTAGTGACAAGACTTGTTTTCAAATCCTTGAATCTCTCTTATAATTCCTAATTCTAATAAAACTTGACTCCCTTTGAAGTTATCTTGGTTATAGGGTTTGACACTCATGAAAATTTATCACAAATTTATGATAGTACCCAATTAATCCAAGGAAAATACAGATATCTGTCATAGATTTTGGCCTTTAACATCTTTCAATTTCTCCTATTTTTGAAGTGTATATATATTTCCCATTTATTGTGATGACATGTTCTAAGAATGATAATTACTTAAACCAGAACTCATACTTTCTATACATTTCATAATGCTTATCCTTTCACAAGGTCTTCAGCATAGTGCTATGATTCTCCTCACGCTCCTCCTTTTTTAAGTATATTATAATATAATCTATAAATACTACAACAAAATTTTCAAGGTAATCAATAAATAATCTATTCATAGAGGCTATGATGATTATTTGATCATTAGTGAGTCTGAATGGAAATATTATGGACTCATAGTTCTCATACCTTGGAATAAAAGTAGCCTTGGGGATATCCTTCTTCTTTACCCTAACTTGGTAATATCCCAACCACAGATCCACCTTAGAGAAGTTTGTGCTTAATGTATCTGATTGAAAAATTCGTCAATCTATGGTAAAGGATACTTGTTCTTTATCATGATCTTGTTAGATCATGATAATAAAAGAAAAGGTGTAGAAACCTTTATTAGGAGTATCCGGTAGTTTTTTCTTCATCTCTTAAAGTTCTAAAACAGCCATTCTATATGGAGTCTAGGATAATGGAAGCTCCCCATTCATAAGCTCGATTGGAAATTCAACATCTTGTATAGGAGGAAGACCAAGAAATTCTTCAGGTTACACATAATCATATTCCCTCACAATTTTCATGTCTAAAGGATTATATTTTCCTTTGAATTAGTCATTTGAACTAGATACAGTTTCTCAAAGGGTAATAATATCTATGTGTGAGATTTTGTTGTTAAATAAGATCCATCCTCCACCTTTCACTTGTACAGGATCAGGGGTAGATTCATGATATGGAGAGAGATTTCCTTCTCACAACAATTTTTGTGGAATATATATAGGGAAATATAATCCATGCCCATAATTGAATCAAATTCCAACAAAGTGAGTATGAAAAGGTTCGCTAGGAAGTTCATCCCATGAATTTTGATAGGGGATGATTTATATTCTTCGGATGTAATAATTTCCCCATTTTCCATTTTCATTGATAACTACACTACCATGATTTGTGGTGTTGTTTTATTTATTATACAAAGCATTTGTGATATGAATGAATGCATAGAACCATAATAAAAATGTACATTCTCTATTATTTAATGAATAAATAGAATAACTATCACCACTTCATTGTCAGGATCCATTTGAGTGGTTGTGATGGAAAAATATCATCCTTAATACCTTGGAGGTTGTTTATTGTCTCCAAAAACCCTTGTCTTAGTGCATTGATTTGCAAAGTTCCCTGGTTCCTTATAGTTTAAGAAATGAAAAAATCATTGAGGGTTGACCAGATAATTTCATTCCTCCTTCACATTAGTGGGTTTCTCTTATCAGCAATCTCTACCTAGGTTCCCTTTCTTCCTTCACCTAAAGCATTTCCCCATCACCATATGCAATTTTTGGGGTGCTTATTGCCACACCTTTGACAAGTGGGGTGTTAAAATTTTTTGGCACCGTTATATTTCTTCATCAAACCTCCATAATTAAACTTAACTTTCTTCTTCTTATCCCAATGATACTGATGATATTTTTTATCTCCACTTCAACTTTAAGGTCACATCAAAATATTTCTTCATAGAAATGAAATTCATGGATCACCAGGGCTTTTTGTAAACTAGTTTTTAGATGAAAAAATAAGCGATCAACCTTTCATTTAAGGGTAATGAAAAATCTAGAGTAATATCATTCAAGTCTTGTGAAGTTTTTCTTTTATGACCCAAAATATTTGTCATATTTTTTCTTGAGGTAAAGGAAATCTCTTTATGTTTTAATTTGGAGAGTGCAAGGAAAATATTTATCAAAAAATATTTTCCAAAATTCCTTCCACCCAATCACTTCGATCTCTTCCTCGTGATATGTATTCTTGATCAATTTCCACCACTAATAAACTTCTCCCTCCATATGATAAACATCCAATAGAACCTTCTCTTATTCGGAACATTAAATGATGGATAAGATATTCTCAATACAGTTGATCCATTGTTCCACAATTAAGGGATCAGATGATCTATTAATAGTTAGATTTCTCTGTTGCATAAATTTCTCAATTGTAGCTTGTTCTTTCTTATAGAGATTTTGGAACTCTTCCGAATCTAGGATTCTATTCAGTATCTAAGCCAGCTAAGAGAGTACCATCACAAATATTGTGATTCCATCTCCCATCAGGTTGGTCATCTCATTGGGGTATTCATCACATTGTTCGTCGCATTGATTGATTACTCGATTCCTTCTATTTATAGTCATTGACTTGAATAAATGGAAAATTATGAATGGGTATTTTTAAACTATTAAACACATAAATGGTAATTTAATGACATTAAAGGGATAAATTATAACTTTCATTTATTTCCATAACTTATGAATTTATGGGCTTCAATCTATGTTATCCATGATCTATTTCCTAACATATATTCTTATGGAAATTTTTTATTCTCTTAATAAAGGTTTGTAATAAGATTATGAATTTACCATTGAATATCCCCCAGAAGTGTCAAACTAGGTGTGTAGGAAGGACAATTTTTGTATACCAGGTTACACTGAGTTAGGCCCAGCACACCCTGTCAGAGTTGTTACCCCTAGGTAAATTTGTGATAGAACCATGTCCACTTATAGTATCTAGATAGAGATATATTTTATTGATAAAACAATTACTCTATAATTACCAAAATTTAGGGATGTTTTCTTATAGTTAGTCTTATCCTCAAGGCTTTCTCTAGAGTTTTCTAATCCTAATCCCAAAAATAACTAAACTTTTTCTTTGATACCAACTATAAAAACCATGTTCTTTATTACAAATTAGTTCTTGATTTATTACATATATGTACACATAATACAACCTGAAAGATCAATAAGTCTAGTTAATTTTTTAATTAGGTAAATATCATAAAATCTTTAATATGGGATATAAAAACATTATTGAAAAGTTCATTAACATGCTTCTAAAATTCCATGGATTTCAAAATCGCATGGGATAACTTGAGGACAAACTTAAGAAAGGGGTGAGCTATAAATACTAATAAGGGAATAAAAAATGTATAAGGTGATACATGTTATAAAATATGCATATAAATGGGTCATAAAAAATTAGTAAACATAACCATGAACAATGAGACGTGATATATCATGATAATAATAACATGGGAAATGTGCCAACAACTTAAAACACTACTCCATAAACAAAGGTAAGGATAAACCACAAAGAAATAGTGGTGGAAAAATTTCCATAAAGGAATTAAGTTCACTCATTGTCCCAACATGACGTCTCATGAGACTAAACATTACCCAATGCATTGGAGCACTATATAATTCTGGGTGCACCCGTCACTTTCATTTCAATCTCATACTTAAGTGTGCCACATATATCATACAACATATATTAATTCATCATAATATTTTATTCCATGATCAATGAGTGTGGAATAAAACATGTAAGTACCAATAAAGAGTTATAAGTGTATAAATTTTAATACCCTTGATAATAAATGGGTATGGTATTCACTACACAATTTTCTTAGTATGGAAAATCACAGTGAAATTTCGGCAACATAACAGCATCACATTAAAATTCATAAAATGGGTTATTGAGAAAGAAATGAGTATCTCATAATTTTTTTATCAATTGGAAATTAAGGGTGATATGAAATAACATATCCCAACATAAGGATATTAAGATAAAATATAAAAGGTAAGGAAGATACTTGAATAAAGAGGATAAAGGAAAAATCCCTTGAGTGTGTGACTCCAAATTATTGGGAGGGGATTCATGAGAGATTGGGGAACCTTTAGAGGACTCTAGAGAGTGGAGTAAAGAGTATGGATGTTCTAAAATGAGTTTTAGTGAATAGAAATGGTATATTGGGAGGGTTTATATAGTAAAATAGGGGTATTTCTTTATTATTTAGGTTTTGGACTCTATATAATAAAATAACCAAAACCAAAAACTATCCCATGGTTTTTTCCCATGGATTTTTCCCATGGTTTCTTAAAAATGGGAATGGTTATAATTATTTTATAAGGACAAGGTTAGAACTTAATGAAATTATACCTTTTATTATGTGGAGGTTATTCATAATCTTAAGGAAATGGTTTTAAAACCTTAAAATATATTAATGGTTTTGTAGGATTCATAAGGGCTTAATAAAATTAATAAAATAAACATAAAATCATGTTATTTTAAATTTAAAACATATGTTTGGGCATGGAGAAAATTTAGAGTATTTATTACATCACTTTTTGGTCATTATGATGTCATAATACACAAAGTATATTTATACGGTACTTAATTTTTACCCGAAAATTTGACTATCTCAGAAAATTATGAAAAATTAACTATTGGATAATTTGGACATTCTAATTCCAAAAAAATATACATTTTATCTAAATAATTTTATAAATATATTCATTTTTACTTTTAAAATAGTAATCAACATTTATTTATAAATATTTTGTTTTTTATAAAAAACAGTTTCGAACCCTTCTAAAAATTACATTTGACTTTATAAAAATTTTGTAATCATTTACATTTAATTAAAATTAATTTAAATAATATTTTATTAAAATATTATTTATTTCAAAAATCCATTAATTCATCAAAATAAATTCCTTAATTGAATTTGAATATTACCCTAAAATAATATTGGTGTTTTATTATATCAAAATGAAAATCCTTTATAAATTAACCATTATAAGATGAAAAAATATTCATCATTGTATAAAACAATAATGAATATACTCATAAATATAGGGTCTTTAAACATATACATTTAATAAACTAAAAAATTCCCTGAGAGCAAGGTGTACTACATTGAGACTTTCATGAGGTGGTTCGGCGTACATGGTTTGTTTCATGATCTCGATGAGATTTAACTTCTCCTATAAATAGTTCTACTCATATTTAAGTTATTTGATCTTAACTTGTACTTGGTTGAGGGAAAATTACAATGATGTTATCTCCCTCAGAAGCTCCAATAAAATGGTATTATAGGGTACGTTCCTACTAGTTGAGGTCGTCACTTCCTTTTTCTATTTTCATTATATTTGTTAAAAGCCAATATTTATACTAATTATGTTATCATTGTTTAATGGCTATATTATCAATGGTAAGTATACATAGCGGTATTTTAAATTCAATTGGATATAATAAAACAAAATAAGTGCATGTGTTTTCTATAACCATATTACATAATAATACATTTAATTAAATCAAAAGGGGGGTTTTATTTATAGTAGTTTGAGTTGTTACATAAATAGAGGTAACTATTTTATGAAATATATCTATAAATAAAAATTATTATTTTTAGTGTAGTTAGATAACTAATAAGATCACCTTATGGATAAAAAAGTATTGTTTCTAAAATTATCTTTTTATGTGCTTTATTTAAAGAAAATAAACATATTATAAAGAAGGTATATTTTTACATGAATAATATATTAACACTAATTTTATTAGTAATTGATAGAAAATAAGTGTAGAAATGCTTAATATATTGAAAAGATATCTTCATATAAAATATTTTTTCATTATATTTTACAATTTTATTTAAAAGTTTAATTATCAAATTTTATAATTTTAATTTCACAATATTAACTTCATTTTTTTATTTATCATATCCATATTATCTTAAGATGAATTTTTATGATTTTTCAAAAATAGTTGATTTTTTAGTGAATAGTAAAAATACTAATTTTGATAAAAAATATTAGTTTTATAATAAAATAATGAAATAAAATTTTAATAAATAATATTTATAAAAAAAATTTATATTTATTAAATAATATAAATCATTTAAAAATTCTACGTTGATCTTATAAATCACATGTTTAACATTTTCGAAACAAAAGTAATATTTCCCAAAATTAAATTGCGATTATATTAAAAAATAGAATTTATCAATTTTTTAAGTTAAATATAAAAAAAATATTTCCTATTTGGGTTCTAAATACCAATATTATTTAAAAATTTCATTTTTATTTTTTATTGATAGAGATAATATTAATACGATTGAAGTTAAATATTGCGACAATAGTGAAACGTTTTTTTAAATGAATTGTTTTATTAATATTGCATTATTTTTATATAATAAATTAAATTTATATAATTTAAATTATTAATATAATATAATTTTAAATCTTATATATAATTATATTAACACTCATTCATTTGGTAACTAATACTAAATAATATTAAGAATCCATAATAGTTAAAATGTCGTCTTTATACTAAAATAGTTTTTCTATGCATTATTAGTTTTAAATTAAAAGTAAATTTAATACTATTTATAAATTGAATTAGATTAAATTTATTTTAAATTTAGTTTAATAATATCTAAATTTGGTTATGTTGGTTATGTTATATTTTTAATAAAATATAAACTCACATTATTAAAATCTATTTACCTAATTTAAATGTAAAAGAGTAAAATGTAAAAACATAATTGTAAAATAATATAAAATGTTTAAAACATGTGTTAAAATCATTTTTTAAGGATTATGTGACCTTAAAACACCCAAATATCCATTATTTTGAAACTTTTGATCCATTGACCGTATAATAGTGTCATGGAAATATTAACATATAAAGGGTGTTTTCAAAAGTTCAGTTTTCCTCTATTATAAAAGGGGTTCACTTACACCATTTCAAAAATGTACTTCCTATTCAAAATTTCCTTGAAAATATTCCCATATATCCTCTAATACAATTACCTCACACTTTCTTAATCCCCTTTTTACACTATATTAGCTTAACCCCTTCAATTAAAAGTATTTTTTAAAGCAAAGATCAAGTCTCCAATGAATGTATTGTCTCATTTTTATGTTTTTCTCCTTAATCATCATCTTAAAAATATATTATATGCATAAAAAATAAGAAATAATTATCATTATTATTATTTTATTTTATTTTATTAATTTAATAACCTTTATTTATTCTTTTTCATCCTCTAAGAAAAACCAAAACGTTGTTAGTGTGTTTTGTGGACTACTTCCCCCACAAAGTGACGTATTCTATTTTTCATCATCATCGTTAATTGATGGAAAAAGGATGTAATGGATGAATAAATATTATATCTACAATATAAATATGATTATGAAATTTTAAATTATTATTTAATTATATTCCCTCTCAATTGTTGATAAATGGAAACATTAATCATGTGTACATGCAAACTATCTCCTCCATGAGGAATTAAATTCATTTCTCATAACCACCACTCATGGTTTACATTAGAAATATATTTAATATATAAAAATTATTTCCATAACACAATTAAAATTATATATATTATGAAACTATTTTATAACTCTTTCAACCATGGTCAACATATATAAAGAGTTATAAGAAAATTGTCTAAACAACCTCATGTAACTGACATTGTGGAGAAAAATATTTTAAAAATAAATAACATATGATATTTAAAGGACATATGAATATGAAATAGATATTAATATAGTTATTATTTATATATTTAATCAAATTAATATAATTATTTAGGATGTTAATTGCAATTGAAGAACACTTTTGGTCATGAGGTCAGGGTTTTCTTCTCAATTAATCTTCACTAAGACATGTTTCAATATGATTCACCAATTTATTATTTATATGATTTATATACATTAGAAGAATGTATTTTGTAATAATACATTATTTAATGAAATTATTTTATAGAAATATATGATTTGAAAGCATCCAGTGACTTTTAATTCAAAACTTACTAAAGTTATAAGGGTTTCATATCAAAATTTATTTCTTTGAGAACCATCTTATTTTATGCACATAATTTCTTTTAAATAGTGTTTATATTACCAATTTGATGTTTAAAATATTATATTAACTTTATTTATTGTATTTTAGCTTCAAGTTAAAGTTTACTCTATCTCTCTTATAAGGGTTTTTTATTAGAATTATTCTTAAATAATATGGGTTTCTTGTCTCAGCTTTCAGCCATTGAGACATATATCTTAGTACACACTGTGATATCCTTGGAATGGTTTTTCTACTACCACTTGATGTTTCTTAATCATGATTTTATTATATTTCATGATATTAAATGTTTTATTCAAATTTCATTATATCATGTGATTTTAAAAAAATATTTTCAAAGGCGGTAAGGGTTTTCATCTCAATTTTTTCCCTTTGACGCATGTTACATTTTTTGCACCATAAATAAATTTATATGGTAAAAATTCAATTTTACATCCAATTAATGTTTTATAATCTTTATTTTTAATTCATTTAATTTACTAAGCTGAATCAAGTTCTTTTCTTTAAATGGACTTCGACTCAAGTGTTAGCTTCAATGTAACGGGTATCTCATACCTCATTCATAACTTTTTTATTACACATTCTATTTATTTTTCTCAATATTGTTTAATATTATTCTCATTTTAATCTTCTATTTTTTGTATATATTCCCCTTATATACATACATAGTTAAATATTCAATTCATTTTTTAGGTTATGCCTTATTTTAGTTCCCTTCGAAATTCACACTTTTAAGTAAACCTGATTTAAGGGAACTTTTATATTTCTAATCTTATATCGACCATCACCCCCAAAAAATTATTTTAAACCATGAATGAATTATAAAATCCATCATTATTCTATGTATAACCCTTTTTGTTCAATTATGGGTTATGAAAAAGTATATTCTCTTTCCTTATTAAAAAAAGATCCTTTACTTATTTCATAACATTTCTCTCAAGTGGTCAATTTCATTCTTTCTTCATAGGATATTTCAAGTGAATTATATATATTTCAACTCTATATTCAATAAGTAAGTTCATTTTAAAATTAAAAATGTTAAAAATTATTTAATTCCTTCTTCCCTTTGGAATCCTTATTATTTAGGCTTTGGTTGTTCCTTAAAATCAGAATTGTAAAACCACCTCATTCTCATGGGTTTGATCATGCTTATGATTTATGTATAGTTTATTTCTCATGTGGATTGTATATGTATTATTTTCATTATGTTATAGTGAGCCTATAATTATATATCCCTCCAATACATTCGATAATGTTTTCATGTCATGATATTCCATGTATAATGGATGGGTGGTTAGCCTAAGCACACTATTTTATGTAATACGTGGGCCTGAAATTACATACACCTTCAATGAATTGGGTAAATATTTATATATCATGAGATGTTAAGTAAGGGGTAAGGGATTAAACCTAATCCTCCATTTTTATAGAAATAGAGTGTGAACCCAATCCACCATGGTACTTTTTCCATCATGTTTATGGAGTAGGGAGTGAACCCAATCCAACATGGGACTTTTTCCACTTTATATTAATGATTTGGGGAGTGAACCTCGATTTATGTATCTAATTTTTCAATGACATTAGACCTATAGATCCTTGGCTTTTATTGTTGGTAAAGTGTGTTATAAATCATGAAATAAAATATTTTTCAAGTCTCAGGTCATTATACTAATGGTACACTTCAATTTTGGAAAACACTTTATCAAATAATAGGTTATTGTTAATGAGAAGTAATTTTCCCAAAAGAAAAATAGTAAATACCAAATAAAATATAGAAATTTAAGGATTAAAAAATATGGAAAATAATACTCATTTATAAAATGATGTGACCCAATGAATTTGAAATTGAGTTGATGAAACCCTTACCTTGAATTCTTTCTTAGTTGATCACACTCTATCCTCTGTTATAAAAAACATAAATATCTTATTTATCTATTTTGTAACATTTTTCTTATCTATAACCATCTATAAACTTAATTTATATGGATACCCTTGAATGATATTATAGTTTATTATTCATATCATAAATACAGAAAATCAAGGAATGATTTTTGTTTCATGATGACTATAAAAAAGGGATTATAAAATGTATTAATGAGTGAGAAATATAGGCTCTCATCAATAAGTAATCATTAGGATAGTAAAGTAATGTTTTTTAATTTTTGAAAGAAAATTCACATGTAAATAAAAACGACTATAAAAATAGAAGGGATTGAATTGAAAAGATGATTGAGATAATCAATGAGTGGTTTCAGAAGCATAAAAGTAATAAAAAAATTATAAAATGGGATTAATAAGAGAGAATTTTTTTTCTCATCAATAGGGAATCATTTAGATGTTAAAGGGTTGATTATGAATATATAAAGAAATAATCAATTGAAACTAAAAGGGATTATTGTTAGAGTTAGTTACCTATAACCAACTTCCGTGTAATTGATGATAACCTATATTCATTGTTTTTAATATTAATAAACACTTTATCATATCATGATTGTTATTATACTTAATATAGTATGTGATAATTTCCTAAGATTAATTGTCACATATAATGGTTATATTAGCTCCTCGTTATGATGAGAACCCATAAGTTCTGAAAATTATTCTTAAATATATGTTCAATAGTCACATAAAATCATTTGAGGGACACAGACAATATATTTTATCATGGGTGGATACTCATAGTACTTTCAGGCACTTTATAATAGTTTACTCCCTTGGTAATATCTAGTGTAGGATATTATGAAAATGATACCTGATAATACTAAATCCACATTTATATGTGTCATTGGATGTTCCTATCTATGGACATATGTATTGATCCTTAGACTTTAATAATATTATTAATGAGTATTATAATTCATGTAATTTTATGTATTAACGAAAACTACGATGACATATGTTCTCAGTGAGGTAAGATGTGTTGGGAGAATCAGAAGAAATATTTCATTAATGAATAATTCGGGAAATGATTACCTCTTTTTTTCTTTAACAGAAGTCAATATCTCATGCCCTTTGATGGAAATGATATTTCCTAAAAAAATCTATGTCCATGGTGTTCTATAGGAAAGTTTTATTTTTGTAAAATCAAGGAAAGATATATCGAGCATATAGGTTGATGGTACCAGCATACAACTGTCTTAATTAGAGATATTGAGATAAAATGATTATATTACATAGTAAGCATCTGTATGTGGTAATATGTCCTTACAACATTAACTTATTTCTAAATGGGTGTATTGGCATGTTGATAGATGCTAACATTGGACATTGGGTTTCTTCGCCTAATGACACTAAGAAAGAGACCTAGAGGATCACACGCAAATTGTATCCAGAACCTCAGTTAAACAATAATATTATTTATTATTTAAAAAGTTTAATAAATATTATTCCCACATGTGGTTTAATAATTATTCATGTTTTTTTATCAGATATATTCCATCACTAATTATTTGAGAGAATATTTTTTGATAATAATATTTAAAAAATATTTATTTTCTATTTAGTGAATATAATATTTATTTATTTCTTGGAAAATAATGTAGTTATATTTATTTATTAAATAAATTTTCATTATTAATGGTCTGATGAATATTGAGGAGTAATGTAATACTGAGTTTAAATGTGTGATTAGAAATAATATATAGTGAATATTATTTGAATAAATAATATTTAATTTAATTTGTGACTTTAGTGCATGTTAATAAATAAGAAAAATAATATTATTATTATTATTATAGACATGTGGTTTTATAAGGATTAAGAAAAATAATATGGGCACATGTGAAATTATTAATTTCTAACTCTAGTGATATATAAATCCAATTATATTATTTATCCATGGTAGCCAATTAATTTTGTTGTATATAGTGACATCTGGAGAGAATCCTCTCAAATCCTTAGAGAGCTCCCTCTCCATAAATTCTCTCAAGATAATAGAGTTATCCTCCTCCAACAGCACTCTCAATTTTAGAGAGATCAAATATAACCCTTACTTAAAGATATTCTCAAGGATATTAATGTTGAACAATGCAAGCATTAGAATCTACTACTCTAGCATCCATAGATTCCTATGGTGAAGTTCAAAGGTTCATGAGGCACATGTGGATCACCACTAGAGGGAATCTACTCTTGATTCCATCAATGTAATGATGGTATGACATAGAGACATTGTCAGATTGATTAACTAAGAAAGAATTTCTCATGAGATAATTCAATAATTTCTTATATTAATTATAAATAATATGTGATGATACTAAAATTTGGTTCTATAATTTTCTCTCATCAATATTCTTTGACTTAATTATGTTGATCATAGAATTTATTATCATGTAATTCTCATATTAATCATCGATTATGAAAAAAAAATCCGAGTTGATAATTCCCCATACAGTGCATCTGTTGTTCCTAGAACCTTAAAGTGGTATTGAAGGGGTCATATAATTATTTATAATTATTTAGAGATCATTGGTTTATTTGTACATTTTTCATTAGTTTTCAATTCCATTTTAATCATTTATTAATTTGAATCATGATATATGCTTCACTTCCTCTTCATTTATCTTAAATATAATCATATCTATTAATTTTATGAATAAAATACATATGAATATCCCATCCATAAGTTCTAAGGAATCTGGCTGGCTAACATAGGAGTACACATCATGTAGCTCATTGGTACATGTTGGGTACTTGTCTTCAATTCACCAAGAATTAATTCAAAATTAATTCAATTCATATGAATTTATTACACACTGTGAATTTATTTTCAAACCACATGTTGACTAGGATAGCTTGATGCTCGATCAACCAGAGCACATGTTGTGTAACTTCAATACACAATGTGTATTCCTTTAGTCCTAAATGGGTCATGTATCTTATTACATGGCCTATATGACCGATGACCATCTAACTCAGAGACCAAACACCATGTAGCCCATGTATATGAATTGAACTCCAATAGTTTCTATAGTATGGTTACACACCAAGTCCTTAGTAATGTGTCTCGTATTGATGGTGAGAATAATACACAACATGTATCCATAATATACATTCCATGTACTTTTACCAAATTACATAGAATTAAAAATTAATTTATTTTAATTTTCAAGCCTTATAAACACGTGTTTCTTGTGGTAATCAATTTTATAGTAAACATATTATGATGGGTTTTATATATATTAAATGTATAAATAATTTTCTATGTAATGATCACAACTATATATCATGTATAATTCATAATAATGTTATTACTCTATTCACGTTAAAATATTACATGCAATGTAAATATAATGTGTTTTGTGTGTTCATTAAGTTGATAGTACAGGTTGTGAAATTACATGATAAGTCATGTATATTATGTGTCGCATGAGTAAATAGTAAATTAATATAATAAAAATTGGGTTGTTTGGATGGGTACTCACCGTGTTTCCTCCAAGGTACATTTTTATACATATTTAATTTTAAATAAATTTATTTAATTTGTTTAAAATTATGATGGTTGGGAATCTTAATAAAATTCAGATGATAATTAAGATAAAATAATTGATTAATTAAAGAATCTAATTAATTGATAATGGGATGATTTATCTTAAATAATAATGATTATAATTGAATGATAATTTTATGAAATGTGTAATTCATAGTATATATGTGGATGATCATGAGCATGGACTAGATGTAACATCCCTGTTTTGGGTGCCGCCTAGAGGTGCCTTGTACCCGGTTGGTCACATGGCCTCAAGCACATTTCCCTAAATGATAGAGGCTTCCAAATAGCAGCAAGGGCCTTGGGTGTGATAGTGGGGAAACTATGCCCTCATTGTCAGAGTAATGCAGAAGAAAGAAACAGATAACAATAGCGGAAGCAGTAATAACATGCAATAAGTAAACAGCAGAAGACTGAAAGTAATTAACAACTAGAGCACATATATAAATGATGCATGATACATATG
>CAUJRU010004007.1:0-26000 GCA_963277665.1 Viscum album | reverse complement strand
GGGGCACTTTCCCCACCGAGATGCGTTCTTGTGACGCGATGTAAAACCGTGTGGGAAAGTCAGTGCCGCCCAAAGCAGATAGTATCGAGGTGCGGTGATGGAGCCCCTTGCCTTGCGATTCGGGGCAGACATGTGGGATGTTGGCAATCGATGGTGTTTGCTTCTGGGACTGTTGGCTACTCTTTCTTGGGCTGAGCTACGGGACGGAGATCCCCTTATTAGCTTTTTCGGGCTTCTTGGAAAAGCTTATATTTGTATATACCTTGTACAAGTACCCACTCCTTGGGTTTTGGCTACTCTCCTTCCAAGAGAGGTGAAGACGCGCAGGGTATGCCATGTGCTTTCCGTGTCTAGCTTCTCGTGGTTGGATGAGTCTACTCTCTTACTAGAGGTAGCGATGACTTGACAAGAAGTTCATCTTCTCACTATTTCCAGCTCCTTGTGTCTGGACGAGCCTACCTTCTTTCCTTTTGTTGGGTTGAGCTGGACTCTCTGTTGTGTTGTTACTCTTTACTGCACCCTCGGTTGTACTTCTTTACTCTTCTTGTTCGCTCTACTGCTCACCCTTTGGTAACTCCTTTGTTGCCCCCTTGAGCCTTCGGGGTATCCTACTGAGTATTTTTATACTCACCCCTGCTTGGGCTTTGCCCGCACTTGGTGTGCCCTTGCAGACAATGGACAGGTTGGTCGTGACCTCAGTGAAGCATAGGAGTTCGGGAGCTTAGACCGCGTGCGGTGGTCGTGGCCGGGTTCCAGGTGGGAGACCCGTCAGCTGTTTCTTTTGTTTACCTGTTGCCGGGTTGTGGCACTTTTTGGTTGGGCGTGTGTTTTTCCCCTTTTCTTTTCAGTTTGTACCCTGTACTGTTTAGAGGTAGATGCACTTTGTGGTGTATATATAGTAGTTTCCCTTTCCTTTTATTTACTTGTCTCTTCTTTTACTATGCACTGTTGCATTGAGTGTGCTGCGTGTGTGTGTACAGGTTCTTAGTCAAAGACCTCCCCGAGTTATTGTGCCTTCGGCGCCAGTCGCCAGCCCCTGGCCTATGGAGGCGGGCTTGGGGTAGTTGCGGCTCGAGCCCGGGTAGGGTCGGGTCGTGACAAAGTGGTATTAGAGGTGGTTCGTTCCTTGGGATGTTGTTCGGACGTCACTAAAAGAGGAATTGGTTGGGATTTAGGGAAACAGTGTTAACGTGTCTCAAGAGCGGCTCTCAGGCTAGGGAGTCCAGTGATGGTGCGGCGGCCGACGTATCCATTCACCAGGACCTTGATAACCCGCTTGTCGACTCGGCATGCTGAGACACTTGTTGCAGGAAAATTTGTTTGTGCATCACATAGTATTGAGTCTTTGACTGTCCTTCTTGAGTCATATCCCCATCGTTGTTGTTATCGGTATATACATATATGCTCATTTGACCGCGGCACTCCTTGATAATATTCCGGATGTCTCTGCGAAGACAGCCAGCCAGGATACCAGCTTTGGGTGCATGATGACGACCCTATGAGCTACGAGGCCTCAGTCCAGAACCCATCATGTGAGCCCTTTCTCTGGGTGGGCTGGTAGAAGCACCCCCACCTATTGAGCAGTAGGCAGTTTCAGCAGAGCAAGATGAGCTTGAGCGCAGGTTGAGCACACTCCGTGAGTTCCAGCGGCAGGGACCGCTAAGGTTCAGTGGTGAGCTAGACCCTCAGGAAGCAGAGGTTTGGAAAGAGATAGTGGTTTGCCTTTTCAGGCTTGTGTAGACGCCGACAGATCGGATTGTGGCTTTGGGAGCCACCCTTTTTCGTGGGGCAGCTTGGTGTTGGTGGAGTCTGGTGACTTAGCTTCTTGACGAGTTGTCTCTTTCGTGGGGAGACTTTCAGTTGTTGTTCTGTGAGGAGTTTTTACCCTCCTACTTGCGCTCTGTGTGGATTCAGGAGTTCCTGCAGTTTCAACAGGGAGGGATGACGATGGCCGAGTATGCGGCTAGTTTTGCAGACCGTGCACGCTTTTACCTGGACTTGGTCCATGACGACAACTTCCGAGCGCGGCAGTTTGAGCAGGGTCTCCGCCAAGAGATTCGTGCAGTCAGAGTGGCCTTGGGAATTTCCACATATGTCGGGGTGCTAGAGCAGGCGCTGGTGACAGAGGGCTTCTTGTCATGTTTTGCGGTTGGTAGTGGCAGTGTGCGCGACGGAGCCGGGACATCTGCCGTAGTTAGCAGGCGTCGGAGGACAGGACCTCTATGCAGGAGTCCTTCCCACTACCGGTTTTGGATATGTGGTCATATACCACTGTGGAGAAAAGGCGCAGGGCCTCAGCCGAGGATGCCGTTTCGGGAGTGGATCCCGGGCCGTGGTCGTACACCACAGTTGTGCCGGAGGGCACCAGGGCATTCCAGAGAGTGACGGTGCTATGCTTGTGATGGGTGCGGTCACTTAGCATGAGACGGCCCGACCTGAGTTGCTGAGAGCTTCGGGCAGGCAGGAGGCGCACCACCACGGCAGAGGCAGTGCTGTGATCGGAGTAGTGGCCAGAGAGGTGGTGCTAGCAGAGGAGCGAGAGGAGCTAGAGGTGGGGGACGACGTTATGAGATCTCCCCATCACCACTAGGCAGTCCACGTCAGGATCCGGGAGCTGACGGTTGGGACCGTGGGTAGCCGCGAGCTTTGGATGTCTACGATCCTACAGAGCATGAGATGGTGAGAGGTACCCCTTGCGACTCTTATACTTCTTACAGTAGAATTGTTAGGCTCTGCGTGTGAAAGGATTTTCTCCCTGCTCCTTGTTTGAGGTGTTACCAGGGTGACGCAGGGCGTCGGGTGTAACCTTGTGTTGGTAAGGAAAAAGGCGTGAGACCTTTTCCTTTAGTCAATGGTGTTGACTCCTTCGCCTTTTGAGCGTGTAAGAGAGCATAAACTGTGGAATCTTGCATGACCAGATATCCTTGGTTGTTATACCATATGGATATTCTGAAGGAGGGAATCACCGGGCCTTGTTTCAGGTGCGGGCGGTGATTCCAGTCGCGGCGTGCGACGTAGAGGTTTGACCGGGGAGGTGTGCTACCCCCGAGGGCCTTCGGGCTGTTTGAGACCATGCAAAGGGATGGCGAGGTACCCTACCGCTTTGCCCTAACCCAAAAGTATGGAGTGGGTGCACGACATCGGAAAGGGCCGACCTCGCGTGAACAGATCAATCCTTTGGTCTGTGTGCGGAGGCACAAAGCTGTGCGTGAGTTCTTCTGGGTTTGGGAAAGCCAGGTGTGGGCTTAGTACCCTGTGTTGCTCCCTAGTTTTGATTTTCAGGGACGAAAGTATTGGAGGGAATGATGTAAGAACCCGGTTTTTTCTACGAATGGCTTTGGAATATTCTTAATGATATTCCAGAGCAATGCCTTCAGACGGCGTGCGATTCTGAGCCCCGGAGTGGCCGGAATTAAATTTTCAGTGCGTTCACACTGGAATTGCTTAATAAATGATATAACTCCTAAATGGAGTTCCTAATCAGAGATCTGAGTGTACGGATGGGTCCGGAATGGGGTGTTTACCCTAGGAACGACATAAAACTTGTTGGCGCGGGATGTTTGGACCCCTCTCCCGCTTCTGGAACGTTAAACGGATTAAATAAATTAATTAATTCGTTTAATGGCGGAGCGCAAGTATCTTTTAAATGGTGGCTCAGATTGGAAAACTGAGGGAACCATTCTATTCGAAGCGTGCCATTTACCCTAGGAGGGGTATAATTTTCACGGGTGTGGGCCGTTTGTGAAAAATGGCTCCGGGGGCGTTTTCGTAATTTGGCGGCCTCAGGCGCTAAGTTTAGTAACTTTTGAACGGGGTCTCTAAATAAAATTCCGAGATTGTCGTTGCGCTCAAAGCGTGGTTCTTAGCCTAGGGGAGGCTAAATCCTGACCCCGTCGGGAGTTCGGGTTCGGGGCTGTTGGGCGGGCGTTTAATTGATTTGTACTTAAACACCCCACCCACTTCTTCTTCTTCTTCTTCTTCCTCAAACTCTTCCCCCCCTCCTTCACCTCCGGCGAGGAAACTCCAGCGAGGCGAGGTCCGGCGAGGTGCCCCCCCCCCCCCCCGGCGGGTTGACGGCGAAGCGACGGGCATCGCCCAAGAGGCAGGAGTTATTTCGTTTTCGTTTTCAAATTCCAGCAATATTTGAGCCCAATTTATATTGTCTAAATGATGTACGATCATCTATTGAAGCCTGCAGATGTTTATAATAAGTTCTAAGGTTTCTGACGCTCTTCTCGGATCAAAAATCCGAGTCCCGGGGTGCCGGGGGTAGTCCCGGGAATTTCCGGCCAGAAATCTGGTTTTCTGGCGGTTACTGGCGGCGGACGGTGGTTTCGGGACGGCGGTGCGGCAGCGGGCGCGGTGGAAGGCCGGCCGGCCATCCGGCCAACTGGGCGGCACCTTTCTGGTGCGGGGAGGCTCAGCTCGCCGGCTGAGGGCTCCGGCTGCGGGAACCTGTGAGAGGAGACGGCCGGGGTCGCGCTGTGCGACCCCGCGGCTGGACAGAGACCCGCGCGACGCGGGTCTCCGCGTGGAAGGTCGACCGTCTTGTCTTCCGGTCGGTAGAAGAGCCGCCCGCGCGGCGCGGGCGGGGTGACTCATGGGAGGCGGCTGGGCCGCTGTTTCAGCGAGCCGGCCGGTCCGGCCCAAGGGGTCCCCCCCCCCCTTTTGGAATTTCCGACGCCCGTAGCATTCGCTACGGGCGTCCGTTTTGCGCGCCGTCAACGACAGCGTGGACATCGCGTCGAGGGGAACGTTTTGAGATGGTCTCGAGAATTTTTCATTCCTGAAACGAGGTTCCATGGAGGCGCGACGCGTCATTACGTAAATTTGACGTTTTCCCGGGAGTTCTTGTTTTGGACGGCGGGGACGCGTCCGACGTCTGATTTAAGCGCCGTCAGCGGCGTTGGAACCCTGATGTTGAGGAGGAGGTTTTCAGGGTGGTTTCAGGTGTTGAGGCCGAAGTTGAGGTGCGGGCCCCACGGCCCGTCTTTTGAGCTGCGTGCAGCTAGTAGCGACTTTTTCCTCGGACGTCCGTTCGGGGCATACAAGCAGTCGATGTTGGGTGTTTTTCCGAGGGCATCGCATTGGCGTAGTCTGCCTGCCATAATTCTGCACGATGGTGTGGGCCCCACGAGGGCCGTTTTGGGAGTTGACAGTGATTTAAAGCTTTATCACCGGGCGACCGTTTTGGACAAGTGAGTAGTCCATTTCGTGTACTTTATCGAGAGGATCGCAACGGTGCAATCCATTCGTTGAGTTGTGGGACCGGGATGCGGGTCTCGCCTGGCACCGCCCTTGTGCGGTGCGCCGGGATGCACCTTTTTCTCCGGATATCCGTTTCCCTAAAGTGAGTAGTGCTTTTGACGTGTTTTCCCGAGGGGATTGCAATGGTGTGATGTGACCGACTGTTTTCGGGGCCATGGCTCGGGATCACGGGACGTCGTTCGGGCGTGAGGTGGTGTTGGTGACTTTTTCGTCGGATATCCGTTGGAGGAAAGTAAGTAGTTGATCTCGCGTGTTTTTTCATGAGGATTACAACGGTGTGATCTGTTTGGCTGTGCGGAGCCTCTTGCACAATCTTATTAATAGTGGAAGCATGGAAGGTGCTCTAGTGGTGGTTCACCCTACCTTGTTTATAGCGGACCCTTGGCGTGTGATCGCGCACTCTTGGGAGAGTGATGTAAATGGTTCACAAGATGTGGTTGGCCATTCCTGGGACTTTCAGGTGGAGTTGCTACGTCACGCCTTCGCGTTGACGTCGGGTGCCGTGTGCATGATAGACTTTGGGCTGGAACGAGGTATACTCAGGGAGTATACGGGAGTGCTTGGAGGTACATGCGGTTTGTACCCGAGACTATTTGTACGCTTGTTTGGGGTTTGACTTGGGGCCACACATCGTGTGGGCCCTAAGTGCGTGCTGTGTTCTGCTTCGCGTACTTTGACCTCTTGCGACGTAGAGGGTCCCTCTGTGTGTTTGTTTAACCAGTAGGGTGGAGTTTTTACCCTGGCTCGGTGCTCGTTTGTTGACCAGCAGGGTTGAGTGGTCTCCCCCTGGTTTCATTCTTGATGGATTGGCCAGTAGCGGTGATAGTGGCACCCCGTGATGGAACAGGTGCTGAAACTCTTTTGGGAGAGTTGTGCTGGAGTTGGGTGGTTGCGCGATACCCACTCCATGATCGGTTGGCCAGTGTTGTACCCTCTAGTGGAGATGGCCAGGGCAGTTCTGAGTTTTACCCTCCAGCGAGGCTGGGCAGTGGGTTACTCATCGACTTCTTCGGGTTTACCCTCCTGTAGAGCTGGGCAGTGGGTTGCTCACTAACTTTTAGGGTCTACCCTCCAGCAGAGACTGGGCAGTGGGTCACCCGACACTCTTAGGGTCTACCCTCCAGCAGAGAATGGGCAGTGGGTCATTCGACACTCTTAGGGTCTACCCCCCAGCAGAGACTGGGCAGTGGGTCACCCGACGACCTCTTAGGGTCTACCCTCCAGTAGGGCTGGGAAGTGGGTCGCACGTCGTCTAGTTCTAGGTCTACCCTCCTACAAGGCTGGGCAGTGGGTCGTCTGTCGACTTATTCAAGGTCTACCCTCCAGCGGGGCTGGGCAGTTGGTCACCGGATGATGTGTTATGGTCTACCCTCTAGCGGGGCTAGGCAGTGGGTCGCCTGTTGACTTATTCCAGGTCTACCCTCCAGCAGGGCTGGGCAGTGGGTCGTCTGATGATGTAATAAGGTCTACCCTCCAATGGGGATGGGCAATGGGTCACCAGATGATGTGTTATGCTTTACCCTCCAGCAGGGCTGGGCAGTGGGTCACCCAGTATCTTAATATGGTTTACCCTCCAATGGGGCTGGGCAGTGGGTCGCTTGATGATGTGTTGGGGTTTACCCTCCAGCAGGGCTGGTCAGTGCGTCACCCAATATCTGGTTACGAGTTACCCTCTAGGGGGGCTGGGCAGTGGGTCATTTGTTGGAATTCCAGACTCAGTCCTTTCTACTAGGCTAGTTTGTGGCTTTTCCTCCATGTTTACTGAAGCGGGACCCTTGGTTGTATGGGTCGGTGATGGAATGGCTTTGGCTTGAGGAGACCTCTCGACTGCAGGGTAGTGACGAGGTGTGGTTTGACTTTCCCTAGAACTCTCAAGTTCGAGGGAAACTTTCCCCACCAAGACACGTTCCTGTGACGCGATCTAAAACCATGCGGGCAAGTCAGTGCTGCCAAAAGCGGATAGTGTCGAGGTGCGGTGATTGAGCCCCTTGGCTTGCGATTCGGGGCAGACGTGTGGGATGCTGGCCATCGATGGTGTTTTCTTCTGGGACTGTTGGCTACTCTTTCTTGGTATGAGATATGTGATGGAGATCCCCTTAAGAGCTTGTTCGAGCTTCTTGGAAGAGAATATATATGTATATACCTCGTACGAGTACCCACTCCTTGGTTTTTGGCTACTCTCCTTCCAGGAGAGGCGAAGACGCGCGGAGTATGCCACGTGCTTTCCGTGTCTAGCTTCTCGTGGTCGGATGAGTCTACTCTCCTGCTAGAGGTAGCGAAGACTCGACGAGAAGTTCATCTTCTCACCGTTTCCATCTCCTTGTGTCTAGACGAGCCTACATTCTTTCCTTTTGTTGGGTTGAGCTGGACTCTCTACTATGCTGTTACTCTTTACTGCACCCTCGGTTGTACTCCTTTACTCTTCCTTTTCTCTCTACTGCTCACCCTTTGGTACCTCCTTTTTTGCTCCCTCGAGACTTCGGGGTATCCTACTGAGTATTTTTAACTCACCCTTACTTGGGCTTTTCCCACATTTGGTGTGCCCTTGCAGACGACGGACAGGTTGGTCGTGACCTCAGTGGAGCATAGGAGTTCGGGAGCTTGGACCGTGTGCGGTGGTCATGGCCGGGTTCCAGGTGGGAGACCCGTCAGCTGTTTCTTTTGTTTACCTGTTGCCAGGTTGTGGCACTTTTTGGTTGGGCGCGTGTTTTGCCCTTTTTCTTTTCAGTTTGTTCCCTGTACTGTTTAGAGGTCGATGCACTTTGTGGTATATATATAGCAGCTGCCCTTTCCTTTTCTTTACTTGTATCTTATTTTACTCTGCACTGTTGCATTGAGTGTGCTGCGTGTGTGTGTACAGGTACATAGGCAAAGGCCTCCCCGAGTTGTTGTGCCTTCGGCGCTGGTCGCCAGCCCGTAGCCTATGGAGGCGGGCTTGGGGTAGTTGTGGCTCGAGCCCGGGTAGGGTCGGGTCGTGACATCATGAATTGGATTGATGTGAGGTTGATTACTAAATGTAAAAAATGACTTAAGGCTAATTTTCCTAAAGTAACAGAACCATATTAATTCTTTTTCTTGGGTTTGAGTATTTCACATGTCTTTTTTAATAAAATATCAATTTAAACTAAAAACATGCACTATGATTCATACTGGTCACATCATGTGCCAGTTTTACTGGATACCGATTCCTACATAATAAAAATGACTTATGAATTATTTTCGTAAAGTATATTGATGATTAAATCCCTTTTTCTTAGTTTTTAGTGAGTGAAACATATTTTTTACTAAATTTTTAATTTTAAACTAATAATGGACACTTTGTGTCATACCAGACACACTGTGTATCAGATTAAGGTTTGGATGATTTCTATACATCGAAAATGACTTATGGTTACGTTTACTAATGTATGAAAACAATAAGAATGTGTTTGATCAGTTTTGAGTATGTGATGTTTGTTTTGAATGAAAATGTCAATTTTAAATAAAAGTAAATGCTTAGAGTCATACCGGTCACACAGTGTGTTGGATTGACAATAAATTGTTCCCTACATTTAAAAAACAACATAAGTATATTTTTAATATAGTATTAATATAATAAAAATATGTTTTCTCAATGTTGATTATTTCACATGCCTTATTTACTAAATATTCAATTTAAACTGAAAACACACACTTTAATTCATACTGATCACATTGTTTTTCGGTTGATGTGAGACTCCTTCCTACACATCAAAAATGAATTATGAATTATTTTAATAAATTATCAAGAAAATATGAGCACATTTTCACATTTTTCATTGAATGACACATGTTTTAAACTTAATTGTCATATTTAAACTGATAACGGACACTTGGAATCATACTAGGCACACCATGTATCAGATTGAGGTGATACTGATTCCTACACATCAAATATTAATTATGAAACATTTTCCTAATTTATCAAAACAATCCAAATTCATTTGATTTTTTGTGAGTATGTGACATGTTTTTTTAACTAAAATGTCAATTTTAAACTGAAAACATGAACTTTGAGCCATACCAAACATACCGTGTATTGGATTTTGGTGGGGTTAAATCCTACATGGTTAAATTTTCCTATTAATATTTATTTAAAGTATAAAAATAATATATTTTTTTCTTTATTTTGAGTATATGATGTGTGTTTTGAATTAAAATGTCTTCGTTAAACTGAAAACATGCACTTTGCGTCATATCCAACACACTGTGTATCAGATTGAGGTTTGGTTAATTTATATATGTTAAAAAATAATTATGGATCATTATCCTAAAGTATCAAAAAAAAATTTATCAGTTTTGAATATGTGATATGTGTTTTGAACTAAAATATAAATTTTAAAATAAAAAAACACACACTTTGAGTCATACCAGACACACCGTATATCAGATTGAGGTGTGGTTGATTATTAAATGTCAAAAATGACTTATGGATCGTTTTTATAAAGAATAATATAAAAATGATAATGAAATTAACCAAAAAAAGTATATAAAATGGTGAGAAAATCAACTAAATAAGTAGTGGGAAGTCACCTCTTCATGATGTTTGTTTACATTCTGACACCAAGTATACTATCTATTCATTTATAAGAAAATATATTTCCCCATTCTTCCCTTAAAATTGGGATCTATCATATAATACAAATAAATTTAAGGCATTCGAGCCATTGGATGGATGCATACAATGTATTAAAAATTTATAAACATCATCACTGGTGGTCAATTTGTTGGGTATCATTGTAGTGAATCTATAAAATAAATAATTTAAATATCCAAATTGACTGAAATGAGTAATAAATACTAGCTAAAAAATGAATATGTAATTAAATTAATGAAAATATATTTTATATGATTAAATTTTAGAGTTTTACCAATGCCTCATGTGCATTAAGAAGAGCGTGTCATCTGTAAGTTTTATTTCAAACTTTGTGTCTAGTTTTTCAACTACTCCTTTATATTGAATAGGTTTCATTGAGAATACTTGGGTATAAGTGACATTAGTACTAATGAGTACAAATTTATTTTCATAGGGTTTTTCATTAAAATTTATTGATATATATGACTAAAAAAATTATGAATACTATTCAGTCATAATTAACATAGTAGGTCAACTGTTGAAAAACAATCATGGAAACACACCTCATGTAGACAATTAAAAATGAGACTCCTAACCATCAATGCATTTGGATTTCATTTACATTCTCAAGACTAATATAGTCTATAATGGACTCTTCATACCTTTTTTATTCAAATTCAATTCTGGTCCTATCACTACTTACTTACATTGTATCCAAATGAACCTTTAATGTTTGTAAATGAGGAACTAGAAAGGGACGATAAAAGGTACTTTATGAAGATATTTTTGATTGGTTTTTTATACTTTTAATTGTTTTTATTTTACCTTATATTTCACCCCTTCCCTTTTTCATCAATAACAACATTCATCAGTTTGGGACTTTTTTTCATTAATTATTAAAGATTTTTCATGAAAAAAATTGAAAATGAATGCCTCCTTGTTGACAATTATTTATATAAGATATAATTTCCATGCTATGATTGTTTCAATAGCTTTCTTGTCTGCATGGATATCCACATCATCAATTTGAATAGGTAGCTTGGTTGTTGGCTTGTGAACTATGCGAATCCAAACTCTCACATGACCCATTGGAAGTTATTTATTGTGTAGAATATCTCCTTTGATATTGTAAATGATACCCCTTGTAACAAGGTGATGGGTGGGAGTTGATAAATATAAATAATAATCATTTTCATCCTATATAATATTAGTACAAGAAAGGTATTAGTGTCTTCATGATTCACATTTCACAGAATAATTATGACAATATAGATTACCTCTTCTACGAAAACAACTTGAGGGGAATAGCTCACCTCAAAAATGGTGGGGGTGGGGGTATTTTCATATAGTAGTTTTCCTTATGTATTTTCTTCTCTTTAATTCCTTCCCATAACATTTTCAAACAACATTGACTATCAATTAGTTTTTTCTTCTAGAGAAACTAACCTTGCCGGAAACTCTTACATTTTCTTATCTTTATCCTCGTGTTCATTTCATTTCTCAAAATATGTTTAGTGTGACACCCTAAAATACATACCTCTGACATGACCATAACATTCATGCAATTTCAAGGCCACTAATAGTAGTTGTTTATCAGGTACAATTGATGATGATTATTTTGTCTAAGTTTGATAAAAAATATAGGAAAAAAGTCATCATTATTATGTAACACTGATTTAAATATTTCTTTTATTTCATACTTACACATGCTTTGCACAATTTTTTGTGAATTTTCATCTATTATTATACATTATTTATTTAAATATGCCCCCTTCAACTACTCATGACATGGTATGGATGTATATTTGGATTGAAATTCATCAATCTATATATAAATAAAGGTACATAACTATATTGTTGTTTCATGTTACATAAAATTATTATGGTATATTTATAATACATAGAATTTTTTCAAGTGAACCATAACCCATCCTTGATTTACGATAAGGGTATGTTGGTTTTTCCATTCGCTGGTTATTTTCAGAACTTAATTTTTGTTTCATAAATTAACAATTCTTAATCAAAGTGATCAATACACATATTTTCAAGAAATGTATTATCAGTCAAAATGTACTTGAAAATATGTCTCCTCATGAAGGAAAATAAATTCATCCCACTCTTGTTGGTTTATCAGGTGTGCATACATCTATAGTGGATGAATTTTTATTTCACCTACAAAAACTTTGACATAATCATTGTAAGAATTGTGTGAAATCCACTCTGATCCTTTTTAGTGAGCATAAATAAAAATTTCATTCAAGCTTTGTTTAATATAAATGAACTCTGTAAGGGTCAATTAAGAGTATGTTAACCTTTCTTTATTTTTTTTAGTAATATAAATATATTTTATCATAATGTTACCCTAATATCTTCCCAAATCAATTCCTTAAGCAAGGGAACAACATTTTTCCATGAATCTAAATCTGTCATAACAGAAATTTGAGTAATGAGCCCAATGTAACTATTGATCATGGCATTGTTGGGGTTAACAGGTTGGATACATGAATTCCATCTAACCTCGAATTTGATGCCTTTTTTTCTCACCTTAATAATTTTTTCTAACACCGTCATTCTATGACACTCCTATTTTTTATGGGACACTGATTTTTCACCATATACCAAATTTTGGATTTGACATCATCAATATGTTCTTCCTATGGATCGGAAGCATCTACATGTGTAGAAGGTTGTTGTTCCTCTACATTGGGAGCACAAATATGTTGAAAAATGTATTTTTCCTTAGGATTGGGAGAATAATCATGTGCATAAGTCATTATCTCTTGAAGTTTCAAGAAATTTAATTTAGATTATGTAAATGTATTAGTTAATAGATAATAATATGAGGTAATGCATTGAATATTACAAAAAAATATAACCCAATTATTGAACACTTTTTTTAAAGGTTGAATGGATTTTACCCTTCTATCGAGTATCTAAATTTCTTTATTATGGTCTCCTCTATGAGAACATTTTCCAAATCCATTTTTTTTGTAATTTTCCAAAGTCCACTTTATGGTTAAGTGGTAACTCACATTCAATAAGATTCCAACCAAACCACCAAATATGAAAATTCAAATTCAAGAGAGAAGAAAACAAAAAGTCCCAAATTTCAAATTAAAAAAGATCCATTTATGCCTTGGTTCATGAAAACTTGAGTAGTGAGTTTCCTCGATTCGTGCCATTGATAGTTACACTTACATCACCTCCACTTCTCCAGAATGAGAAAACACCGACCATCATCTCATAGTTTATCGGTGAGAACCGCCCACCAGAATTCAACCATACCACCAAAAAAACACGATCATTTCTGAACATTATAGAATAAAACCATAGTACATCAAAACACTGAACCTAGAATGAAGAAAATACCATCACCACACCAGTCATCGTCACCAAACCAATCATTATTGGCACAAGAGATCACCACACTAAAATAATATTTTACTAAAATATCTATAGATTCATCAAGGGTGAAACTCTAATAAGAAAATACACCTCAATTGAAATTATTGTGTCCTCCCAATAAAAGGTCCATCCTCAGTTGAATTGACATCCAAACCGTCCATGGTTTTGGTGATTAACATAACAATTGAACTCTTTTGGTTTGTGGGACTTGGAACATAAATTACTTGTACTTCTTGTGCTTCCAATATAAATGGTTCATCATGTACCCTTCTTTACTAAAGTCTACTTTCACGAATCCCAATTCATCTATTTTAACAGAACTCTCGTTATCATCCCACTTAATTTAAAAAACCAGCACTAGGAATGTTGTATAATACAACTCCCATATTTGTTTGAGGATACCAAAGCATGGAATATTTGAATAAATTATTATTTTTTCCTTGGTACCAGATACATGTATCGATTCAACCACAAATGCAACTCCCATATTTTTCATCATATTTTATTCATCATGTTAATTTGTATAGAATGTATAACCATTTATTACATAACCATCATACGATAATTCATTCACACTTGGTCCTATGACTAGCCATCAAATTTGTTCTGAAATTGAATTGATATTTTTCAAATGAATCCTTAAAAATATGGTCTTGAAACCATCCTATAAAATATTGATTATATGTATTTGATATCTATATTTCATCCTTTAATGGGTTCAGATGCATAACAGTTTCTTTATGGGTTTCAACAGATGGTAAAACCTCTAAACTACTACAAATATCATAAAGTTGGTCTTGCTCATGATCTGTAGTAGTAATCATGAAAACATTTATTCTAGAATTTTCATCACCCACAATCCACCCTGTGTGATGAGATTTTAGTGGACCAATGATTTCCACACCAGGATAGGTATTGGGTATAGGATTCAACAGATTACTCAACAACATGTCACTCCAAAGTAAAACCATATGGTTGACTTCAAATTCTATCACACCCTTTCAAAATATGCATATAACATTCAATGGGGTACATCAATCTATAATGTACAGGACCACATAGTTGAATATCTCTTACCAAATGAACCATCTATTGAACCATCATATTAAATAATTTTGGCAGGAAGAAAATATTTAATTCACATAATATGACAACAATTTCCTTCTCAATAGTTGGAAATTTCATTGAATCTATAACTTAACTGCATATAATTTTGAAAAATAAACAGAACTTGGTTAATGTATGATGTACATTCTAAGAAAAAATGCAATTTAAATCTACAAAAATTAGATCTTTAATCAAAATAGGATAGTCACGAGATTTAAAACCCTTTGACTTTAAATTAGTCATTGATAAAATATTCTTTATATTTGATAAATACCCCTATGAAACCATTACATCATTGAAGAAGTTTCAAAACTGATATCTCCCTTTATTGGAAAATGTATAAGAAGTTGAAGGAAGAAAATTCTATTTTTCACTCTTCACTAGCGCCAACTGTTCCCTTATTCCCATGTAAATAATTTCTAACCTAGCCTTAATTCCATCCTTTTTTTATTGTGTGCATTAGGTAACATGCCTATAAAAATATCACATACATTTTTTCAACTTTCATTACGTCAAGTAAATTCCCGATGTACAAAAAATTCTTGCATGTAAATTAAAAAAACTAACCTCTTCTTTGAATCGTGTTTTATATGTTTTTTCAAAAACGTTTTACCCAAAGCAGTGTCCATATATTTTAATTTCTCAAAAAGTTGATCACCTATTAGTGGATATGATGCTGTTTGTCCTTATTAAATTCTATCGAATGATTTCATCCAAGATTGGTACTTATATCATTGGGTTTGAAATCTATGATTTCTTAGAAACACATTCTTCATTGACTGTTTCAACCTAATTGACTATGTACATTATTCACAAATGGGACACCCTTGAGTTCCTTTGATTCTACATCCTGAAAAATTTCTATAGGTAAGAAGGTTGTTTATCATCCCATACAACATGACTCTCAATTTGAAATCTTCATTTCAAATAGGCATCATACAAAGTAACACCAAAATCCCATATTAATTTCAAATATTCAATCAATGGAGCCAAATAAACATCAATAACATCACCATACTATTTTGGTCATAATATAAGAATAGATAACATATTTTATTTTCATTTCATGCCAAACCATGATGGTGGGAAATAATTTACCAACAAAACTGGCCATGTACTATGAGTTCTCCTTTAAAAACCGAAAGGATTGACTCCATCTATAGATAGCACAAGATGAAGGTTTCTTGGATCTTTTCCAAATTGAAGATGTTCATGATAAATTCTATTCTACCAAGGAGAGTCTATCAAGTGATGAAGTTTCCCATCATTATTTATTGTATATAAGTTCTATTTCAATTGTCTTGTAGTCTCATCACATCCATATAGGTGCCTAAACTATGAAATGATTGGAAAGTACCATAAAACACTCATTAGACTCGATTAGTCTTTCTTTTATATAGAACCACACTTTGGGAATTTTTAATCGATTTTTTGTCCATACAAAACAATATACAGTCATTTAGACATAAATTTATTCTTAAAGATATCATAATAATTGAATGTGGATTTTGTTTAGAATCATATATTCAGAAAGGAGGCTCATTATATTCTAGGATAATATAATCAAAGATAGAAAATAGTTCATTAAAACTAGAATCACTCTATCTAGTTCCATCTTTTAAATTATATAGCTTCATTATGGTTGAAAATGATGTCTATTTAGTACAACCATCATATAATGGCATCTTTTCACAACTATTTAACATCTCCAACAATTTTGGGCAATTAAGAAGTTCATATTCAACTATCATTGTCATTTCCTCAATATGATCTTCACCATGATTCACACCTATCATTAGATCCTCAAAGAAATCATCAAAATTTTCCACACTTGTAATCATACCAGACAATCCATAAAATTCAATCGTATCCTAGTCACTAGATACATTTTGTTTTCACCCATGTTTAGTCCAAAATTTATAACTTTGATCTATTTTTTGATAGATAAAGTGTTATTCCATATCTTATGGACTAATTAGTCTTGAATAACAATAGCGTAAATATTGAATAAGGATTTGAGAAGGGTAATATGCATGATTTATTGCAAACTTGATGAACTCTTTCAACCCATCCACGTACTCTTTTGTCATACAATTTAAATCCATCAAGTTTTGATTCATATCCATCATATTTTATTCTATAATATTAATATTTTATAAATTAAATAAATACACAAAAAATTTGAGCCTGGAAACCATAAAAGGTCATTATTAAAGAATCATTTAAGCTATAAGAAGTAATTATTCTAAGATAATAAGACAAAAATGATGTGTATTGTAACACCCTGACCCCTCTAGGCTGGAGCCGTTGTGTTACTTGTGATATTGGTATGGTTATAAGGAATTAAAATCCATAAGGAACAATCATTTTAGTACTCTTGAAGAAACTAGATACATAGATGTTTCTCAAATTACATTGGAAAGGTTTACAAAATAAAATACCTAATGAAAACTAAAACTGCAACCACTTGAAATCAACAAGTGTCATTCTCTTTATAACCTATTGATGGTAAACAATGAAAGGGGTGAGCTCCAATACTCAGTAAGGGTTACAAATAGCAGAATAATGAGAACAATAATAAGTGAATCATAATCAATCTGACATAATCAATACGACATAGTGAATAAATGAAAAACTAATTCCATTAATAAACTGAGAATGAAACTGGATCCATAGATTTTGTTATAGTGAAAACCTCATGGATAATAATAATAACTGGTAATGAATAAAGAGAATGATTATTAATTGGATGTCATGTATCTGGCACATGAAACCATAATTCCGTTAAAATGGTTTAGTTCTATGGGTAGAAACCTGTCTGATTTTGGGAAACATACTCGAAGGGTTTGTCTCCAAACTAATTTGTCTCATGAGACCTACCAATGCATAGAGGGGATATAGTGGGCCCCAAACGCCACTGAATTTCCAAATAATTATTTATACATTGATACAATACAATAGAAATATTCCTTTTCAATATCCGTATAGAGTAGAGTATACAGATTCATCAATATTTCCATTATAAAAATAACTCCCCAAACAAACACTGTATGGAAAATGGTATACGGTTTTGACAACAAAATATCCAAGACATGAGATTATGGATATTTAATATAAATATAATTTTCAAATGAAAGGTGATCTCAAATTGGTATTATTTACACCACATAAGTACTATTAGGTGCACAATACAAAGTTAGTCACAACAAAATAGTAGTTGAGACAAAGACTCTTACCACAATGTAAACGGTTGAATCATATGACTCGAACTTAATAAACCTCAAATGAATCATTGAATAACATGAATATATATATAATCATGTTATTATATATAAAATAGAAATGCACATATACCATATACAAGAGATAAGTGGCGAACAATGAAAATATCACAGAAATGAAAGTGAGATGAGAAACCCCTTACAAACATTCGGCATGGTAATGAGTGTTATTGAGAGGGATTAATGAGTGGTAAAAAAGGTATTACATTATTTATATGTCACAAGGGAAGTACGGGGGAGGTGTGGAAACATAACCCATCATTAGGAATTAAAAATAAAAGGGCACAACATAGGGGATATTCTTGAACAAAAGTGAGAGAGAGGATCCCTTACCTTATGCTCGAAGGTGTTATTGATTGTTCTTATTGACCTGAATAATAAAATTTAGATTAATTATTTAATAATTCCAGAACCTAATAAAGATTTAATTTATATGGTATAACCTTATTAAGTTCATTAATGGACTTTTTGATTGGTTTAAGAGATTCAATTTTATTGTCTTGGAATCATTTTCTTACTTGGTTTAATGATTTGTTTACTTGTATTCATGAATGGAAGGTGGTTTGAAATATGGTTGAAAATCTAGAATTGTTAATATAAATTATTAGTTAAATTAATAAGATATAAATGATCTTATAATTATTCTAGTTATATACCATGAGGATGACT
This sequence comes from Viscum album, assembly GCA_963277665.1. Taxonomy (NCBI): domain Eukaryota; kingdom Viridiplantae; phylum Streptophyta; class Magnoliopsida; order Santalales; family Viscaceae; genus Viscum; species Viscum album. The sequence continues at coordinate 7,676 of CAUJRU010004007.1, read as the reverse complement.
CATTCGATGTGTTAAAAATAAATGTTTGAATTTGACTTGGCATTTTTGTGCTCAATAAACTTGTTTTGTATTATTATTCCATATTACGTACATTTAAAGATTCCAGAACATTAATCAAGATAAAATACATATATTATGACCTGGTTCAACCATAAATATGGTTTCATGACCAGTAATTAAGGAACAATTTAAGAACGAAACTTTTTCATCCATAAAGTTTACAAATTAGAACCTCATGGACGTTGATTTCGTTTATAAAAACAAAAGAGAGGGAGTAAGAATATTGATGATGGTTCTTACATTCACATGATATAAATCTAGTATATCGATGATACTGGAGTTATCATGATCATTCGGACAGAGGAGGTGAGGAGAGGATAACAAATGAAGATAAATTCAAATGAAACTAAAACAAAAATAAAGGTGTTTACCTCTTGAAATAACTTCCTCGAGAACCTCCTTAAGGGAAGGAATTTTGGTCTTTTGGAAAGACCAAGAGATTCTTGGTCATGGAGAGTGACTAGGAAAGGGTATTTGGGAAGAACTTTGAGGATCTTCAGGGATTAGAGGAGTGAAGAGAAGAGGGAGTGGTGAGGGGTTTTTATAGTGGAGGAGAGGGGTAAATTTTGAATATTTAATTCATTATTTTATTATTTCCCTCAAGACAACAAATAATGTTTTTTCATGTGACCAATAATAGTAATAAGTGCATGTGAGTTCTAACAAAGTATCCTTACAACAATTATGATGTCATAAAAATTGTATTTAACTGATAATTTGCATATACAGTATTTTATCATATTTCACTATTCATAAAAAATTCTACTATTTTAGAAAAATCCCAAAAATTTACCCTAACTATTTTTCGACATGCAGAATTAAAAAATTAACACTATTTTTAGAAATTAATATTCTAAATATTATTAATTTAATTTTTAAATAAATTCATAGTTAATTCGAAAAATAACAATCTTAAAGGTGCAATTAGTTTTATTTCTCATTGAAAAAATAATTGAGATCTCATTATCTTATTGCCTTAAGAAATTAAAATAATTTTATTATTTACTATTCATAAGGGTCATATTACTATTCATATTAATATTCATAAGGGTATGTTACTATTCATCAAAAATCAATTTTATTCTATCAAACTACAAATGACTTATTGATCACAAATTTAGATGACCATTTTTCGAAATTCAAAACATAGAAGTGGAAGATTTATGTTTAATGGATGGCTTATAAGTTTCTCCTATAATGTTTTGATTAAAAAAAGACATAGTGCTTCATATAATTTTGAATATGAATAGAATTTATTTAACAGAAGCATACCATAAAATGTTTGGGGTGTTATATTAATCCCTCCTTCAGAAATTTCATCCTCAAAATTTTATGTATAAATCCCACCAAAAAGATATGGGTGGTTCTTCTTTATGAAATTCTATAGTTCCCATGTTTCTTCTTCCATATTTTGGTTTCTCCAAAGAACATTTACTAGATGAGTTGTTCTATTTCTCAATACCTTCTCCCTTATATCAAGAATCCTGATAGGCTTTTCAAAGTATGAAAAATCATGTTCCAGTTCTATTTCATCATATGTGAGTACATGCGTTGGGTTTGGAATGTACTTATTTAACAATGATACGTGGAACACATCATGAACTCTGGATAGATTTGGCGTTATCGCTAAACGGTAAGCTACATCTTTGATTATTTCTTGAATTTCAAATGGTTCGATGTACTTGGGGATCAGTTTCCCTTTCTTACAGAACCTCAAGACACACTTACATGGAGATACTTTCAGAAATACATGATCTCCCACTTGGAATTCCATGTCCTTTCTCCGGTTTTCAGCATAACTCTTCTGCCTACTTTGGGGTACTTTAATATGGGATTGTATTTTCTTCACCTTTGTCGTAGTCTCTTCAATAAGTTCTAGTCATATAATTTTACTCTCACAAACTTTTTCCCAACAAGTTGGAGTTCGACATCTCTTTCCATATAATGATTCATATAGAGCCAATTGAATACTAGAATGGAAACTATTATTGTAGAAAAATTCCACCAAAGGCAAGTATTAATAACTCATACCTTGGAAGTCAAGAGATCATGATCTCAGTATGTCTTCCAGAGTTTGAATAGTCCTTTCAGACTATCCGTCAGTTTGAGGTTGATATGCAGTACTCATACGAAGCTCAGTATTCAAATCCTTCTGGAGAATTTTCTATAATTTTGATGTAAAGTGGCGATCTTTATTAGAGACAATTGATAGAGGTGCACCACAAAGTGTCACAACTTCATTAATATAAAGTCTTTCCAGGCGCTCTAGTGGCAAATCATCTCTTATTGGAAGGAAATGTGCCGATTTTGTGAGACTATCAACAATTACCCATATTGCATCATCCCTTCTAGGTGCCCTCGGTAGTTCGGTGAAAAAAATCCATTTTAATGTTATCCCACTTCCACATAATAATAGGGAGAGGTTGCATCACTATTTTGGGATGTTGTCTCTCTACCTTCACTTTTTGACAAACTAGACACCTTGACACGTAGTCAAGAATTTCTCACTTCATATTATCCCACCAAAAATATTCCTTCAGATATCTATACATATTGGTTCTACATGGGTGTATAGAAAAATTTGAGCCATGATCATCGTCTAATAGTTCCTTTTTTAGATCAGGTACTGATGGAATGCATAACCTCTTCCCAAACTTCAAAACTCATTCATACACAAAGTCTTCCAGTCTCCCATCCTTAACTACATTAATTTTATTGTGCATATTCTCATCATCGTATTGAGAAATTTTTATCTTCTCTAGTAAAGATGGTTTAGAAATCCTTTGAAAGAGGAGCGATGTTTCCCCTTCCTTAACAATTCCCATATCCATCTTTAGTAGATCCATCAACATAATATCTCTTTCAATCCTCATTTGAGTCAGAAGGCCATGATATTTCTTGCTTAATTCATCTGCCACCTTATTCACCTTTCCTAGGTGGTAGTATATTGAAAAATCGTAATATTTTACTGACTCGATCCATCTTATCTGCCTCATGTTGTGTTCTTTTTGTGTGAAAATATATTTCAAACTCTTGTGGTCCATATAAATCTCACATCTCTCTTCGTAGAGATAACGCCTCCATATTTTCAGAGAACAAATTACGGCTACTAACTCAAGATCATGAGTTGGATAATTTTTCTCATGAGTCTTAAACTTTCTTGATGCATAAGCAAAAAAATTTTCATTTTGTATAAGGACGCAACCCAATCCATTCTTTGATACATTGCTGTATATTTCAAATCCATCACTTCTAGATGGAAGAGTCAAAATTAGAGCATTGAACAATATTATTTTCAATTCATCGAAGAATTATATACATTCTTTTGTCCACACAAACTTAACTCCTTTGCGTTTGAGCTTGGTTAGCAGGTTAGCCAGTCGGGCAAAATTCTGAACGAAACGTCGATAATAACCTGCTAAGCCAATAAAACTGCGTACCTCAGTTATGTTTGTTGGCATGGGACAATATTGGATTTCTATTGTCATCAAAATATCAACTAGTATTCCATCCATAGATACAATATGGCTCAGAAAAGAAACTGATTGAAACCATAATTCGCAATTGCTAAACTTCTCATATTATTTATTTCTTCTAAGAGTTCTCATAATAACCTGCAAGTGGTTCTCATGGTCTTCATAGATTTTTGAGTATACTAGGATATCATCGATGAATACCACAACAAATATATCAAGATATCCCTTGAAAAATATATTCATTAAATCCATGAAAATAGAGGATGCATTTTTCAGTCCCAACGACATCACTGTAAACTCGTAAAGCCCGTACCTAGTCCAAAACGTTGTCTTAGGAATATCTTCCTTCCTCACACACAACTGATCATATCCGAAATGAAGTTCAATATATGAAAATTATTGAGCTCCATGAAGTTGGTCAATTAAATCATCAATCCGGGGAATAGGATACTTATTCTTTTCTGTAATAGCATTTATTTCCCAGTAATCAATGCAAATCCTCACGGATCCATGTTTCATCTTGAAAAAGAGGACATGGCTCCCCATGGACAAACACTAGGTTGAATAAATCCTTTTACACTCAAATCCTCTAGTTGTTTCTTTAGATCAACTACTTCCACAGTGTCCATTCTATAAGGAGTCTTCGATATAGGTCTTGCATCAAGAATTAAATCAATTGAGAACTCAAATTCCCGCTCTGGAGGATGTCCAGGTAAATCCTATAGAAATACATTAATTTACTCTTTCACTATGTGCACATATTAAATTTAAAGATTTCTTTCTTCACCCATAGATATTGGTTTATCTTCCTCTCCAAGTATTGTATTCAGTAGAGCTACTAGGGGTAGTTGTATATAAGAATTAGGTTGAGATGTTTCTTCCCTAAAGACAAGGGATTCTACACCATTTTAAAAAATTGTAACTTTTTTCTTCTTACAATAAATATTTGCATCATAATTTGATAGCCAATCCATACATAGAATTATATCAAATTCAATCATTGATATAATGATAAGGTTAGAAACTAGAGAACATTTTGGTTTCTAGAGGGGGACTAGTCGACATGCCCTGGTTGCAATGATACATCCCCTATGAGTTTTGACTGAAAACTCCTTTATTTAAAAAAATTGGACATATCTAATTTTCTTGGAAAACTAGGAAGATATAAATTAATTTGGTGATCCAAAATCAAATAAAGTGTTGGATAAGTTTGAGGATACAATTAAAGTACCTTCCACTTTGTTATTGGGAACTTCAACCTTCGAGGTTATAATCGCAAAGGCTCTCCCTTTCTCTCATGGCCTTCTCTGAGTCGAGTTTCCTTGATGCTTAGGACACTCATTTGCATAGTGTCCCATCTCTCTACAATTATAGAATTGAATATCATCGAATTGTTTATTCCCCTTACATTCATCAGATCGATGACCCTTTTCACCACAGTTATAGTAGACTCCCATGCCTTTAAATCATTTCCAGAAATTATTATTTCCACAGTTATTACATAATAGTAATAACATTATTCCCTTGCTCTTCTTTGGTGCTTCTCCTTTTTTTTGTTATCAGAGTACCACTTCTTATCTTGGTTTCCTTTGAAAAGATTTGATCTAGAAAATTCTTTCTCTATTTTGATTGCACTTGATATAATTTCATTATATGATGAAAATGATTGAGAATCTAGTACCCTTTGAAGACATGGCTTAAGACCTTCAAAGAAATGATCAATCTTGTCTGACGAGTCACATGTGTAATCCACATCATACCTGGCTAGCCTTGTGAAAGTATCCTCATAATTTGCAACACTGTCTTCTTCCCTTTGTTTTAAGATATGAAATTACCTCTTCATTTCAGTTCGTTTCTCATGAGGGAAATATTTTTCAAAGAATATTTCCTTAAAATTCCTCCATTTCATTTCATCTATTTCTTCTTCCTCTATGGTATTCTGAATCAAGGACCACCATTGATCAGCATCGGCCTTGAGACAATATACTTCCAGTACTACCTTTTCATTTTCATTGTATCTTAATTCCATGAATATCTTTTCAAGGGACTTGATCCATTTCCCAACAACCACTGGGTTAGTAGTCCCACTAAAATATGGGGGCTTCTTCCGCATGAAACGATCCAACACAGGTGTGGAATGGTTACTCATTACAACCTGAGTAAGTTGTCCCAATATGTTCATGATCTGATCTTCTCCAACATTTATTTTGTTGACTTACTCAGTAGAGAGATGCTTAACTTTCCCACAAGTATCGATTCCCCTTCTTACGTTAGATTCCATTTCTAAATAATGGGATACACTATATTAGTTTATGAATCTCAAATAGAAAAGAACTCAAAATAGATTAAAATTCTATGTATATATAATCTTATAAACATGGTTCCTCTAAGGAAAAATTTTCATTAAACTCTTTCATAATGGATTATAAAGAAAATATGAATTATCCTAAGCATATCCCCCAGGAGTGTCGTAACCAAGAGTGCAGTAAGACCCATTTTCTTGCACTAGTTCCTATTAAAGTCTAGCTCAAAGCGGTGTTTTCAGGTTTTACCCCTAGATACATCTGTTCAAGAGCTGCCTCTACCTACTCATATCTAGATAGGGATGTATTTCTTGAAATATCCAAATAATATATTCCTTACCAAAATACCAGGACTTTCTTGTATTTTTATCCCCAAATACTACCTTAGGGCTTTGTCCCCTACTATTTATTTCCTACTCTAGTTTCTAAGTTTTCTACTAAACTTCCTCTGATACCAACTGTAACACCCCGACCCATCTAGGCGGGAGCCAGTGCGTTACTTATGATATTGGAATGGTTAGAAGGAATTAAAATCTTCAAGTAACAATCAGTTTAGAAGTATTGAAGAAACTAGATACATAGATGTTTTTTCAAATTACATTGGAAATGTTTAAAAAATAAAATACATAATGAAAACTAAAACTGCAACCACTTGAAATCAATAAATGTACTTTTTTTATCACCTGTTGAGGGTAAATAATGAAAGGGGTGAGCTCAAATGCATAGTAAGGATTAAAAATAGCGGAAGCATGAGTACAATAATAAGTAAATCATAATCAATCTGACATAATCAAGATTGCATATTGAATAAAAAACTAATGCCATTAATAAACTGATTATGAAACTGCATCCATAGATTTTGTCATAGTGAAAAAATAATGGATAATAATAATAAATGGTAATGAATAAAGATAATTATTATTAATTGTATGTCATGTATCTGACACATGAACCCATAATACCATTAAAACGGTTTAGTTCTATGGGTAGAAACCCATTTTATTTTTGGAAAAAAAAACTCGAAGGGTTTGTCACCAAACTGATTTGTCTTATGAGACCTCTCAATGCATCGAGGGGCTATAGTGGGACCCACCCGCCACTGTATGTGCAAAGAATTATTTATAAATTGATCCAATACAAGAGAAATATGCCTTTTCAATATCCATATAGATTAGAGTATACAGATTCATTAATATTTCCATTACAAAAAAAACTTCCCAAACAAACACCGTATGTAAAATGGTATACGGTTTAGACAAAAAACATATCCATGAAATGAGATTATGGATATTTAATATAAATATAATTTTTAAATGAAAGGTGATCTCAAATGGGTAGTAGGTACACCACATAAGGACTATTAGGTGCACAATACAAAGTTAGTCACAACAAAATAGTAGTTGAGACAAAGACTCTTACCACAATGTAAACGGTCGCATCATATGACCAGAACATAATAAACCTCAAATTAATCATTAAATAACATGAATATAATTAGAATCATGTTATTATATGTCAAATGTCAGTACACATATACCACATACAAGAGATAAGTGGAAAACAATGAAAATCTCACAAAAATGAGAGTGAGATGAGAAACCACTTACAAACATTTCAGCATGGTAATGAGTGTTATTGTGAGGGATAAATAGGGGTATTCAATTATTTATATGTTACAAGGGTAGTATGGGGGAGGTGTGAAAACATACCCCATCATTAGGAATTAAAAATAAAAGGGCACAACATAGGGGAGATTCTTGAACAAAAGTGAGAGAGAGGATCCCTTACCATATGCTTGAAGGTGTTCTTGATCGTTATTAACGACCTGAATAATCAA
>CAUJRU010004006.1:0-26000 GCA_963277665.1 Viscum album | reverse complement strand
GATGGGTCGAAATCCTCTATTCCAATAGAATTTAGACAAGTCTATGTTCCTATTTTAACCTTATCATTTGTATTTAACTTTATGTTATATAATTTTACTTTTACCGTGTCTTCTTGTTTTGTTACACTATAAGGTTAATACACTTACTATATCAAGAAAAAATAGCCCCAAGTTGTTTATTATTAATATATATAACCTTATATAAGTAATTTGGAAGAACCTTAGATTTTTAGCAATAAAATAACAATTAATAATATAATATTTGTTTTAAAAACTATTTTATGTCAATTTTGACACTATTTAGTAATTCATTTTTTCGAAACTCATAACAGATATATTAGTTAGAAAAAAGATAATTAAATCCATAATAACATGTCATATTAACATATAAAATTAGTTAAATTCATAAAAAGTCTTAAATTACATTTATTTGGGTATTTATAACATCAATTATGTCAATATTTCATTAATAAGAAAATTTCTGCATCATCTTTGTGTCATAATAAATGATAATTATTTAATCCCTAAAAATTCTAAATAAATTCCTATGATGTAGATAACTGTATTATCTTTCTGAATACTATTCATGTTCGAAGTTTCATGAAGTATATCACTAAATTAAAATTATTATACTTATAAGATTTAAGAAAGTGACATGTTGTCACATTCTTTGGTTTTAATAATAAATAACTTATTTTCATGGAAAAAAGTCCATTAAATGAATCTAATCCGACCCTTAGGTGATATGGGTCGACTTTTAGTCATCCAATAGGATTTTTCTAAGTGTTAGGGTAATTTTATAATATTATATTTACCCTTAATTACCAGATTTACCTTTAACTATGGTAAATAAAATTTACCGTAGTTACTATTCATAATGCCAAAAAAATAAAAAGTTTCTTATTAACATAATTTGGACCCACTGATTACAAATATGGAATCCATTTTTCCAAATTCAATACACGAAAGATGCAGAAATTAAATTAAAATTAATCTCGTTGTCGAAAGAAAATGATTTTTTGTTTAAAACATTGCAAAAGATTGAATTGATTTATCCGACGAATCCAAGGTAGAATCAATGCTAATGACATAAATTATATTAAATGGTAAAAATATATTCAATTTTTACTTTATGACAATTCAATATTATAATTTAACCATATAAATTATTGTGATGAAAAATGTTGTTTTTAATTAATATATAGCATGTTTTTACTATTCATCAAAATATGAACGTTACCAGAATAATATGAAAAAGTTATCCAAAGTAAATTTTTATTTCTTGATTCCAAAGAAGAATTTTATTTTGTCAAATTGAACTTATAAACATGTCAAAACTAGATTTAAAGTGGATGCGTCATCAAAAGGCGGCAAAACTCTATTTTTTGAAAAATACTTATTTTGCCCGAAAAATTTATTTTGTTCTTATACCATGTTCTAGAAAATGTGTATGATGAATAATAATTTTATAAAATTCAAAATTTAGTTAATACTATTCATAGCGGCTAGTTCATAATAATATTATAATAATATATCGTTGTTTAGTAAAACCCGGTATTGCGTACAACACACGCTATCGAGGAAGGTCGTGATTGCGTGTAATGCAAGCCAAGTCAGGGTTGCGTGTTGTGAAAGAATACTTCATTGTTTCTTAAAACAGAATACAACCATATTTCATTTATACATTGAATATATATATATATATATAGTCAATGTTGCATAGAATAACTATTATCAAAATTGTGTGTAACACGATCCAAGAATAGTGTCGCGTATACTGCAAGCTAATACGGTGTTGCGTATAGCGCAAGGTAATCTTGGTGTAGCATACAACACAAGACATTATTAGAAGAATATTTTTCATAAAATCTCGGGGTGTTACATGGACACTTTGGAACATTAAGAAAGAGAGATGAAAACCTAAGGAGATGAATGAAGTGGAAGGGAGGAGCACTTACCATGAAAATTCTTGAAGCAATCACCCCGTATTAACCATAATTTGAATCTAAAAGCAACAAAGCCTGCTACTGTGGTTATTCTGATAAGGATGAGGACATGTGGGGACTGTAATGGGGGAAAAGAGTAGATATTAAATGAGATATGAAAGAATGAATTAACCTCTTCAAACTTGGGGGATTTGATAAATATACAGATGAATATCCCTACTTCAGGGTTCAAATGAGCTCCAAAAATGAAAATCCACTAATGGGGGTTATCCTAGGGACAGTGGATTCACGAGGGATGTATAATCACTGATAAAATGTAAAATATGAATGAGATATTGACAATTTAAAAAAAATTAAAGCAGAAAATGGGCTTACGGGCATGCCTATTACCTTAATCAAAAACCCAAATCCATCATGATTTTTGATTTATATGTGGTCTAAAGGGATATGGTGATTTTAATATATCAGTTTATGCCAATTTAGATGTGTAATGGGTATAAAATGGTAAAAACTGAAGGAGATATATATGAAACAAAATTTGTTTTTAAATCTGAAATTGGGCTCACGGTTTGGCCCAAATTTTGAAAACCCACCATTTTCACCAAAATGAGTGGTAAACCCCCCAAAAAAATAAGGAATGGAAATTAAATGAAAAATTAATTTAAAAAAAGTCATGGTTGTGACAGGGATTACCAATACACATATTCTCACACTACCCCAAAGTGGATATATTTTCATGGTATTCGATAATGCATTGATGAATTGATTGGGTTGTGTGTTAATGAAGAATTATAAAGTCATAACCTCTGCTTGAAGAAATTTGATGTTCAAAAATAGAACTACCCAAAAAATGATCTAGAGTTGGATGTAGGTTTATTTTCAATGAAAATATGGAAACAATATATATTTGTACAGAAGTCTGATATATATATGGATCACAAAATCCCCAAGTATATACTCACTCAAAAAGAGATGAGTATGAACCAATGAAGATGGTTAGAGAAGATCAAGTAATATGATAGTTCAATTCACTACCATCCTAGGAATGTGATAATTTGGAAGATTTTATAAGTACAAAGGATCCATAAATTCTATCATTGATGATAATTGAGATGGATCCAATCTTCTTATATTTATAAAATATGGAAATGGAAATCATAAAGGTAGGAACATCATAAATCCATTACAAAATATGTATCAACCATCTATTATGGGTATGTCAAAAGATTCTAAATGTAACGTCCCAAAGTTTCACTAATGTAAATCCCTCTTGATCTAGTTTAATGTATCTTTATGTACAATTTTTATATAAAATGTCAACTTCTTTGGTTTTATGTTAAGAATTGTGACCGTTATTTTTATATCCGTTGAAAAGTGATCACATGATTAGTATAAATATAGGGCATTAAAAAATCCAATTTACTCAAACAAAAGAAGTGATGCCCTCATCCAGTACAACTGATCCATACGAATCCCATTTGTCAGAGCTCGGAAAAGAGGTGGCTTCCTTGGGCTTCGCTCTTGACCTAGCCCAAGATGAGCTTCATCATGTCAAGCTCGTACGAGACCGTCTATGGGAAAAGTGGAAGTTAATAGAGATTACCACTCGAGCAATGTTATCTGAGCCACCTTAAGAGTCTGTCACCATCTCACACCTTACCCTTAGGTCATATGCGGCCTTTTTAAGGGGTTATGTAACAAATCACTAGTAATATGTTCATGTATATTATTTTTTTATATAATAATTAATATACCTTCTTGTCATTATTGATACACTGTAAATAGATTTTTAAAGTACAAATAGTGTTTTTAGTTACTATTTCATTATTAAATCTATTTTATTATATTATGGGATTTTCAAATTTAATAATATTTTAACAAAATAATATTTTTATTATTAAATTAATTTTATTATATATAAATGATCATATAATTTTATGAATGCAATTATAATTTTTATTATGTTTTGAAAGTCATTTTTGTCAAAACCCGAGAATTTTCGATAAATGTCAATTATTATTTTAAAAGTGATAATTAACATATTTAGAAAATTATTTAGATAAAATAAATGATATTTCGGGATTCAGGATGTTGAAATTATCCAACGGTGAATTTTTCATAATTTTCTGAGACAATCATATTTTTGGGTAAAAAGTAAATACCGTTTAAATATATAATGTGTTTTATGGCATCATAATGACCCATTAGTGATGTAATAAAATAATATAAGAATTATTTTAGGACAATATATGTTTTACCATTAAAATAATGTGATTTTGGGTTTTTTTGACAAACTTTTCAAAGCATTAATGGACCCCTCAAGACTTATTAATCATCTTGTCTTTTTAAATTATTTTCCACGGGACTGTGACTCACCTCCACAGAAGCAACCCCATTATTTTAAGAAGATCAGACATTGGCCTTATAAAATATTTTTTCCCTCATCCCTTTTCCAAAATCCATGGGAAAAAACCCATGATCTGATTTGTGGATTGGATTAGTTTAATGTAAGGGGTGCCAAACCTAAATAATAAAGAATTCACTCACCTTTCCTTTATAAACCCACCCAATCTCCCACTTCCTCCTCACTAAAAGCCATTGGATTTAGTCCAACCTCTTCCCTACTCTCTCTAGAATCCTCCCAAGGCGCCCCAATCTTCCATGAAGCCTCTCTCAAGCCTCTCACAAGACTTTGGAAGCACACTTCCAAGTAAGGGTTTTTCCTTCCTTTCTTATTTTTGTCCAAATTTCTTTAAGTTGATTTTCCCTTTTAATTTCAATTATGAATGTTGGCGTGTGGTTTCACACCTCCCTCATACTTCCCTATTTATGTTTTAATGATGTGATACCCCTTTCTCTCTCATTAGATTCCTCCCATGTACACCTGTTACTATGCCGAAAATCCAAAAGGAACTTCTCTGTCCTTATTTACATTCAAGAATTAATTTTTTATCATGAATCTAAATTCCATTACAGTTGTAGGGAAATGTATCTATATGACCTCCTTATTTTCCATTACATGTAAATATGATGAGGATGTCTTTTCTCTCTCATCAACTATTTTTATGAATTCTTATGTCACGCCATTACGCTGCCGAAATCGCACCGATTTTCTATGCCAATGCCATTGTGTAGTGAATACCATGCCCATTTCTCCATCAATGGTATTCACCTGTATGCACATTTACATATTGATTATATAGTTTCATGTATTAATTCTACATTCCTTTATCGGGGAATAAATGATTATGTTTTAGGAATCCATGTTTTATGATCCATGTGGCACACTTATGCATGAAATGAAATGTTTAAGAAGGGTGCGCCCTTATAGCGCTCCAATTCATTTGGTAAAGTATAGTATCATGATACGTCATGTGAAATGATTGTTGGATCATGCTAATTCATGTGCAATGAGGGTTTAGTCATGCTTCATGTGTGATGAGGATTTACTCATGCTCCATGTCCAATTAACCTTGGCTAATGCTAATTCCATGTTAAGTGTTGTCACCACATTTCCATGTTATGATTATCTTTCTTTATCATGCCTTTATGTTCATGATTCTATTTTTTTCTATTGATATTCCTATTGTCTATCATGTATTTTACTCCTCATTTATTCCATGTTTATTCCCTTACTAGAATTTATAGCTCACCCCTTTTCTTATGCATGTCCTCAGGTTATCCCATGCTATGCTAAGTACGAGGGAATGTAGTAGTCATGTAAATGATGTTTTCAATAAAGATATTGTATTTCATGTTTTAAGTTGTTAATTAATGATCCTAATCCCCAAAGACACTAGACCTCTCGATCATCCATGTTTTATCGAGTGAATAGTTTATGTAAGAAATCATGTTTAGGTTTGGAATAAAAGCAGGGTTGTCATAGTCGGTATTAGAGAAGAGGTTTAGTTATTTTTGGGATTTGGATTAGAAAACCCTAATAAAGCCTTAGATATAAGACTAAGTATAATAAAAAAATACCTATGTTTTGGTGAGTACCGAGTAAGTGGTTTATCATGAAAATATGTCCCTGTCTGGATACGAGCAGGTAGAGGCGGCTCTGGCACAGATGTATCCTAGGTGTAAAACCCAAAAACACAGCTTTTAGTTAGACTCGAACGGGAACTGGTGAACAACAACGGGACATGCTGCACTATTGGTTACGACACTCCTGAGGGATATGTTTTGATAAATTCACAAGCTTAGTATAAACCCTTATTAAGGTAATTAAAAAAATTCACCTAAAAATATATGTTAGAAAGTAGATCATGAAAATCCTAGATTGAAGCCTATAGACTCATGAGTTAATGAAATAAAAGTTTATTTATAAGTCATCATCTTTTTTATTTGTATTACCCTTTATTTGTTACCCCAAACTATCATTTTATTCCAACCAATGGCCGATAATTGGAGGACTCAGGCTAACAACCGATCTGAAGATCAGTGTGATGACTGTACTAATGAGATGCCCAATCCAATGGGAGCGGGAATCGTGAACTTTTTCATGCTTTTCTTTTAGATAATTAATGATTTGAATAGAAACACGGGTCAAGTGGAACGTTAAACCCCACCTAATAAAGAACACGTCACTATCGAGAGCTTCATGAGACAAAGGCCTTCTAATTTTAGTGGATCATCCAATCCCATGATCCGTGAACATTGGATCAACTCTATTGAATTTATATTCTCTATCCTTCAATATTATGAACAAGAAGAAGGTTCTCCTGGCGGCATATCATATGGAGGGTGAAGCTGATCAATATTGGACGTTGATAAAAAATACAAAGCCTTAGGAGGAGATCGATACGTTGGAATGGAAGGATTTTCGAAAGATGTTTTTCGATAAATATTTTCTGTGCACCCTTCGGATTAAGATGGAAAGGGAATTTATTTCCCTCAAGAAAAAAGTTGGTGAATCTATTGGTGTTTATGAGGAAAACATCAAAAGGCTTGAACGATACGCTTTCGGCTTTGTTGTTACCCCCGAATGCATGGTTTACTGCTTCTTTGGTGGGCTGATGCCTAGCCTACGGAAAGAATTTGTGATCCGTGACTTAGAGAGCTATGAGGAAATTTTTCGATGTGACCTCATGGTTGAAATGGAAATCAGCGAATCACATGGGTATCATGGGGAAGATAAACATAAGGTGGAATTCAATGCTGGCGGACCGATGGATAAATCCAACGGTGATTAGAAGATACAACACCCTACTTTCCAAAAGTGTGGAAAGAAGTACCCTTGAAATTTCTTCAAGGGGAACACAAAATGCTTTAGGTGTGGAAGATAAGGGCACCAAGCTATTAACATTCGGAAAGAAAGACCCGTGGTTGCGACAAAGGAAAGGAACACTCTGTTCGAACCTCAACGTGTAGTTCATTTCTACAACTACCAATAACCAGGGTAGTTTTCAAATCAGTTACCTCAACCAAGGGTTTTTTGAGGCAACCAACAACCTCCAAGGCAGCAAGGAAGAGCTTTTTCCATAACTTCTACCAAAGCAAACCCCGACAATGAAGTGGTGACAGGTACTCTAGTAATTCTATCATGAATAGAGAATGTACTTTTTTTATTCAGGTTCTACGCATTATTTTATATCTCAAAAGTTTAATATAACAATCCCATCACCACCACAATTCCTGGAAGTAAAGATGTCAGTGATTACGGAAAATGTGGAAATCATTGCATCCAACGAATACAAGTCATACCCTGTTATAATCTGTGGATTTAATTTCCTGGTGAACCTCTTCATACTCCCCCTGGTGTAATTTGATGCAATTCATGGCATGGATTGGATTTCCTTATATATAGCCAACATAAATTGTTGGGAGAGGGAAATCACACTCCATATAGGGAATTGACCCCCCCCCCCAATTCATTACAAGTGTAAGGAGGAAAGTGAATCTCCTTTAGATCCATCATCTCAAGCATAGATATTACTGCCCTATGAGCACGTGTATCTGGATCAGATGATCGAGTCCAAGGAAGAAACCATCCATGAAGAAATGTCTATTGGGATGGAATTTGCTCTAGTGTTTCCGGAGGAACTGCATAGTATTCCTCCTAGAAGAGATGTTGAATTCTCAATTAAACTTATACGAGGGGTGCTACCAATATCGAATACTCCATATAGAATGGCTGTCATGGATCTTGATGAGATGAAGAAAAAACTACAGGAGAATCTGGATAAAGGTTTTATATGCCCAAGTGCTTCACCATAGGGTGCACCAGTCCTCTTCGTCAAGAAGAATGATGCATCAATGGGGCTTTGAATCGATTATTGTGAACTTAACAAAATCACAATAAAGAACAAGTATCCTATTCCATGGATCGATGACTTGTTTGATCAGCTATGTGGAGAATAATAATTCTCCAATGTAGATTTGCGGCCGGGATATTATCACGTAAGGGCGAAGAAGGAATATGTCCCCAAGACTGCTTTTCCTACAAGATACCGGCACTATGAATTCATAGTAATGCCTTTCTAACTCACTAATGCTCCAAAAATCTTCATGGACTTGATGAATAGAGTCTTTAAAGATTACCTTGACAAATTTAGGGTAGTATTTATAGATGATATTCTAATATACTCCAAAACCAAGGAGGATGATGAGGATGATTTAAGAACAGTTTTAGAGACATTGCTCAAGGAGAAGCTCTATGAAAAGTAAAGTAAGTGTGAGTTATGGTTGAAAGAGGTTTCATTATTGGGCCATATTATCACAAGCAATGGGATATCTGTGGATCCCCCCAAAGCAGATGCAATTGAGGAATGGCGAAGGCCAACATCGGTAACTGATATCTGTAGCTTCTTGGGGTTAGTTGGATATTATCGAGAATTTTTGAGAAATTTCTCAAGATTTTCCAACCCTCTTACCATGCTAACTCGAAAGGGAGTAAAGTTTTCTTAGAGTGATAAATGTGAAAAAAGCATCAAGGAGTTGAAAAAAAGGCTTATCACTGGGCCCGTGTTCACTTTACCCACAAGTGGGGAACTTTTTGTGGTATTCAGTGATCCTTCGAAGTAGGGCTTAGGATGTGTGCTGATGAACAATGATAAAGTGATATACTATGCCTCAAGACAGTTGAAAATCCATGAGAGAAACTATCCAATGCATGATCTGGAGTTGGAGGTGGTGATCATTACCTTGAAAATATGGTGGCATTATCATTATGGGGAAAAGTGTGAGATATATACTGACTAAAAGCGTCTTAAATATATATTCACACAGAAAAAGATTAATATGAACTAGAGAAGATGGATAGAGCTCATCATGTATTATGACTATTCAATACATTACCACCCTAGGAAAGTGAAAAAGGTGGCATATGCCTTATGTAAAAGGGCCCAACGATTCTATCAATGACAAGAATTGAGAGGGATCCAATCTTCATAGACTCAATGAAGATGGACATGGGAATCATAAAGAAGGTAAAATCATCAATCCTTTCACAAATTATTGCTCAACCGTCTCTTTTAGAAAGGTTAAATGATTCTCTAAAGGATGATGTATGAATTCAAGAAATAGTGGAAGCTATCAAAAAGGGGAAATCCTCGGAGTTTAATGTTAATGAAGAAAGAATTGTGTGATTTGGGAAAAGAATATGTCTTGCATCTTGTCCGGAGAAAAAGAAGGAACTTTTGGATAATGAACATCGTTCAAATTTCTCTATTCACCTAGGGAGAACAAATATGTATCAAGATCTCCGAGAAAACATTTTGTGGGATAATATGAAAAAGGAGATCACTTAATATACATCAAAGTGCCTGGTGTACCAGCAAGTGAAGAAAGAGAGGCAGAAGTCTAATTGGATGATGCAACCATTGCTCATACCAGAATGGAAATGGGAGAAGATCACCATGGAGTTTGACAAATTACTTCCAAGGAAATCAACAGTCAAAAATGCAATCTTGGTTGTTGTGGATCGTCCTACAAAGACTGCACACTTCATTGATATTCGGGAGGATTTCTCATTGGATCAACTGGAATAGATATATATTAGGGAAGTGGTAAGACTGCATGGAGTACCATTATCTATTGTGTCTAACCGAGATCCAAGATTCATCTCTAAGTTTTGGAAGAGTCTTCAACATGCTTTGAATACTGAACTGAACTTCAGTACGGCCTATCATCCTCAAACTGATGGCCAATCCGAGCGGACTATCCAAACACTTAAGGACATGTTGAGAGCGTGCTCAATGAACTTTAAAGGAGAATGGGATCAAAATCTTCCTCTGGTTGAGTTCTCTTATAATAACAGTTTTCACTCAATAATCCAAATGGAACCATATAAAGCCCTTTCTGGTAAAAGGTGAAAAACACCAGAGTGTTGGGATGAGGTCAGTGAACGTAAGCTGCTGGGATTGGAAATGGTCAAGGAAATGGTGGGGAAGGTGAAAACCATTCAGCAGCATAACAAGGCATCCCAGAGTCGACAGAAGAGTTATGCCGATAATCGTTGATGAGACCTTGAGTTTAAAGTTGGATACATGGTTTTTCTACACATATCTTCATGGAAGAAGTTCATGAGGTTTGGAAAGAAAGGGAAGTTAAGTCCAAGGTACATTGGCCCCTTCGAGATTCATGATCATGTTGGGGCTATGGCCTATCGACTAGAACTTCCACATACCATATCCAATGTACATGATGTCTTTCATGTATCTCTCTTAAGTAAATACATACCAAAACCATCACATATACTCTTTGCTGAGGTGGTACAATTGGAGGATGATCTTTCTTGTGATGATAAACAAGTGAAGATCTTAGATCATGGAGAAAAAGTTCTACGAAATAAGACAATTCCCCTTGTCAAGGTGTTGTGGAGAAACCACAAGTTTGAAGAAGCGACATGGGAATCAGAGGAAATGATGATTCTGAGTTACCCACATCTGTTTTAGTGTAGGAAAAACGAAATTTTGAGGGAGAAATTTCTTAAGGGGGAATATTGTAACGACCCAAAGATTCACTAATGGAAATCCTTCTTGATATAGTTAAATGGATCTTTTTGTAAAATGTTTATATAAATTGTCAAATTATTTGTTTTTATGATACGAATTGTGACAGTTACTTTTATAGTCATTGAACAGTGATCACATGATTAGTATAAATATAGGGCTTTAATAAATCTAATTTACTTAGACAAAATAAGTGATGGCCTCATCTATTAGAATTTCTCCATATGAAGCCCATTTTTTGGAGCACGGAAAAGATGTGGCGTCCTTGTGATTTTCTCTTGACCAAGCCCAAGATGAGCTTCATCATGTCAAGCTTGAACGGGACCATCGATGGGAAAAGTGGAAGTTGATAGAGATTACCACTCGAGCGATGTTATCTAAGCCACCCTAAGAGTGTGTCACCATCGCACACCTTACCCTTAGGTCTTATAGGGCTGTTTTAAGGGGTTATGTAACAAATCACTAGTAATATGTTCATGTATATTAATTTTTTTTGTATATAATAATAAATATAACTTCCTATCATTATTGATACATTTAAGATAGTTTTTAAAGTACAAATAGCGTTTTTAGTTATTTTTTAATTAAGAAATCTATTTAATTAAATTAATGGATTTTTGAATAAAATAATATTTTAATAAAATATTATTATTATTATTATTAAATTAATTTTATTATATATAATTGATCATATAATTTTATGGATGCAGTTATAATTATTATCAAGGTTTGAAAGCCATTTCTGTCAAAACCTGAGAATTTTCGAAAAATGTCAGTTTTTATTTTAATAGTGAAAATTAACGTAGTAAGAAAATTATAAAGATAAAATAAATGATATTTCTATAATCAGGATGTCAGAATTATCCAATGGTGAATTTTTCATAATTTTATGAGACAGTCAAATTTTTAGGTAAAAATTAAATACCGTTTAAATATATAATGTGTTTTATGACATCATAATGACCCAATAGTGATGTAATAAAATACTATAAGCTTTATTATCGGCCAATATATGTTTTACCATTAAAATAATGTGATTTTTGGTTTTTTTGACTTACTTTTCAAAGCATTAATAGACCCCTCAAGCCTTATTAAACAACTTGTGTTTTTAAATTATTTTTCATGAGAGTGTGACTCACCTTCACATAATCAACCCCATTATTTTAAGAAGTTAGGACTTTGGCCTTATAAAATATTGTTTTCCTATTTCCTTTTCCAAAAAAACATGTGAATGAACCATGATATGATTTGTGGTTTGGATTAGATTCATGTAAGGGCTCCCAAACCTAAATAATAAAGAATTTACTCACATATCCTATATAAACCCACCCAAGATTCCACTTCATCCTAAATCAAAGACTTTTGAGTTCATCTAACCTATTACCCACACTCTCTAAAATCTTCCCAAGGTTCTCCATGCTCCCAAGAAGCCTCTCTCAAGCCTCTCTCATGCCTTTGGAAGCACACATCCATGCAAGGGTTTTTTCTTCCTTTCAAATTTTTGTCCAATTTTCTTTAAGTTGTTTTTCCCATTTAATTTCAATTATGAATGTTGGGGTATGGTTTAACTCCTCCCTAATACTTCCCTATTTATGTTTTAATTATGGGAGACCCCTTTCTATCTCATTATAAGCCTCCCATGTACACCTATTACTATATCGAAATTCCGAAAGGAACTTCACTCTCCTCATTTACATTCAAGCAATACTTTTGTATCATGAATCTAAATTCCATTACAATTGTTGGGAAATTTATTTATATGAAATCCTTAACGTCCATTACATGTAAATATAATGAGGAACCCCTTTATCTCTCATAAACCATTTATATGAATTCTTATGTCACGCTGTTAGGCTACCGAAATCACACAGATTTTCTAAGCCAATTCAATTGTGTAGTGAACACCATGCCCATTTCTCCATAAAGGGTATTCACCTTTATGCACATTTACTTATTGATTATAAAATTTCATGTATTTATTCCACATTTTTTTATTTTTGAATAAATGATTATGTTTTATGAATCCATGTTTTATGATCCATGTGGCACACTAATGCGTGAAATGAAATATTTAAGAAGGGTGTGCCCTTATAGAGCTCCAATGCATTGGGTAATGTATAGTATCATTATACTTCATTTTCAATGATTTTTGAATAATGATAATTCAAGTGCAATGTGGGTTTACTTGCGATTCATGTGAAATGAGGATTTAATCATGCTCCTTGTGCAATGAGCCTCGGCTCATTCTATTTCCATGTTAATTATTGTCGCCACATTTCCATGTTATGATTATCATGATTTATCATTAATTTATGGTGATGTTTCTATTGTTATCTATTGATATGACTATTTTCTAACATGTATTGGACTCCTCATGTATTAAATGTTTATTCCCTTACTGGGCTTTATAGCTCACCCCTTTTCTTATGCGTGTCCTCAGTTTATCCCATGCAATTCTAAGTAAGAGGGAATGTAGTGGTCATGTAAAAGATGTTTTCAATAAAGATGTGGTATTTCATGTTTTAATTTTTTATATAATGATCTTAATCCCCAAAGACATTAGACCTCTCAATCATCCATGTTGTATCAAGTGAATATTTTATGTAATAAATCATGTTTGTGTTTGTAATAAAAGAATGAATGTCATACTAAATAGGATGATGTGGTAATTTAGAAGAATGTGGAAACTATAAGAAAAGGTAAATACATGGATTTTAATATAAATGAAGAAGGATTTGTGATATTTTGGTCATGACTATGTGTACTGTGAAATCCAATTTCAAAGAAGTAATTGTTTGATGACACACATAGTTCATCTTTCTCCATTAACCAAAGAAGAAAAAATACATATTAAGATTTCTATGAGCACTACTGGTAGAAAAATATGAAGAAGTATATAATATAATATACATCAAATATCTTATTCCTCCAACATTTTTAGGGTGAACGTAATAAATATTATGTTATGATGTAATCATTACCCATACCAACATGTAAATGAGAGAACATCATCATGAGATTTGTCAATGAACTTCTAAAGATATGTAGGGGAAACAATGAAATATGGGTTATTATGGATCATCTTAAATTGATAGATCAATTTTTTTAATTCGAGAGGATTTCTGGTTTGGTCAACATGAATAGATCTATATCATAGAACTAGTAATGCTGCATGGAGTACTACTATTGATTGTACTTATCAATATATATGTTTGAATTCCATGTTCTAGAACATTATCCAACATGATCAAAACTATGATCTTAACATCTGTATGACCAATCATCCTCAAACAGATGTCTAGTATTAGTGAACTATTCAAACACAAAAAGACATGTTGAGAGAATGGTCGGTTGACTTCAAATGAGTATGTGACAACCATCTTCTTCTATTAGAGTTCGAATACAAAAACATTTTCTAATCAATCATCCAAATTCACCCCCAATTAAACAAATTATAGTAAGATTTGAAAAAAAACCAAAATGTTGGGATGATGATGGGGAATTAAAACTGATAATTCCTAAAATGGTCATGGAAATGGTTGGAAACGTCATGATAATTCAATAACACGTCAAAGCTTCTCAGAGATGAAGAATGGGTAAAAATTATAATCATTGATTAGAACTATAGTTTGATGTTGGATACATTGTATTACTATGCATATCTCCATTGAAAATAGGGATCATATTTTGGAAGAATAGAAATCATAGTCCGTAATACATTATCCCCTTTGAGATTACGGATCACATTGGAATGGTGGCCAACCAACTACCAATCTCATCGAACAAATCAGAAGAATTTGATGTACTCTATGTATTCGTCTTTAGAAAGCACATACCAGATCCATCAAATGTACTCAATCATGGTGGTACCATTGGAGAATGACCTTCCATACTAGTAGCATCTTGTGAAGATCGTATATCATAGAGATAATGTTCTATGAAT
The DNA here is from genome assembly GCA_963277665.1 of Viscum album. Classification (NCBI taxonomy): domain Eukaryota; kingdom Viridiplantae; phylum Streptophyta; class Magnoliopsida; order Santalales; family Viscaceae; genus Viscum; species Viscum album. The sequence goes on along the minus strand of CAUJRU010004006.1, from coordinate 11,157 downwards.
TAAGATAATGCAACTTGTTAAATTTCAATGGAGAAACACAAATTTTGAATAATTGATGTAGGAATTTGGGGATTTGATGAAACAAAGTTATCGTCATCCATTTTAGTGTAGGAAAAAAAATTAGGTTCTTAAGGGGGGAATATTGTAACGACATTAACTATTGTAAATAAAATTCCCTATTTTATTTAATTAAATGTCATATATATTAATAGAAAACAAATTAAATTATTTTGATTCAATATATCCAATTGAATTTAAAAGGATATTATGTATCCTTTACATTGAAAATATTGTCATTGAATAGTGATCACATGATTAGTATAAATATAGAATTTTAAAAAATCTAGTTGACACATAAATAGAAAGTGATGACCTCAACTAGTAGCATTGTACCATATGAATCCAATTTATCAATGATTCTATGGTATATAAAATTTTTGGGAATTTCCCTTGACTATTTTACAAGATGATATCTTGTATCTAAATCATGTGAGAAATTGATTATGGGAGATGTTCAAGCTCATCGATATCACGACCCAAACCATGTTCGTTGTAACGTCCTAGAACTGAGTGCCATGCAACAGTTGCCCTAAGCCTGGTTCTCCATGTGACCTCAAGCGCATTTCCCCAAATTGCAGAGGCTGTCGACTAGCAGCGAGGGCCCAAGTTTGATAGTGGGTAAACAATGCCCTCATTTGTCAAAGTGTAGCGCAACGGAATACCAAAATAAACATACAAAAAAAAGAGGAAGCAGTAAACATACACAACTGAAATAACTACATTAGTTGATATAACCAACAGTATATAAGTAATGATGCTACATGTTTCAAGTTCTATGAAAACAGCCAGAACATGTTATACATCAATACAGTACAGCAGAAAACAGAGTACAACAAAGCAAGCAAAACAGCTAGCAGCGACATCGTGAGCCTAGGCTCGGTCCCATGCCCTCCTACTCCTCAGCAACAGTCAAGTACCTGTATAGGGACTCTTGCCCCTATCTACACCTATAGCGACGTAATTTGTTTGGGCTGAAAAGCGTGACCCAAACATGGTGTGAGAAATATATCTCAGTAGGAACCCACCAAAGGTCCATTCTCAACTGTGGGTAAAACATGCAACAAGTGTGCAGTAGTAAAATGAAATAACTAAGCAGTACTCAAAAGTAACTAACTTAACAGTTAAATTTCCATTTTATTATTCATTTAATTCCTTTAATTTAGTGACATTTTTGTGCTCAACAGCACCAAGCCCTCAGTCCAACTAGAACCATGCCCTCAGGCTAAAATAGTAAACCACGCCCTCAGGATTTCCCTCAAGCCGTACAGAATCCAAACCGCTGGTATTTTCCTCAGGCGTAACATAAATTCTCGCCCTCAGGCATACGCCGTGCCGCCCTCAGGCATAGAAGTCAAGCCCTCAAGCATGAAAGGTTTCCCTTAGGTGGAATAATGACAGACCTCGGGATAAAACAATCACGCCCTCAGGCTAATCACAAAAACTCCCTAAGGATAAAAAGTAACCGGGAAATGACCAACATATCAAAATGCAGTAAACAAGCAGTTTCTCTCATGGAAATTCTACAGTTACTACATTTAAGGAATACCCTCGGGTATCCTGGCCAAACGGCTAAACAGAGGAACACACCCCTCAGGATGGTCCTGGATCCAGGAAACGATCCCAAACAGCATTTTATTATCTGAATTTAATCACGTATGAAATTCTAGTAATTAAATATAGCAACGACCTCAGCCACACGACACCCCAACATGGGTTTGTGGCACAAAAACGCATAGAACACACAGCAGTTGGAAAACTAAACACAAAGCCACCTACCTTATACGCCAACGAATGCTATACCCGAACACCGACTCCAGAAATGCCCAAGAACGGCATAGATCATACCAAGAGAAAAACTCATTCAAACATAAATAACTTATGTTGGGAGAATAATTGGTAAGAATGTTACCAGGAGAGGAGAGGGATTACCCGTGCGGTTCCAACGAGATTGTCCGAAGCTGAAACGGATTCCAGACGAAAGCCCAGTGGATCTTTAATGATCCGGCCTCCTACTTTGGCTCCAAAATGTCTCAAGTGCCTCCTCTACCAAATGAGGAGGCTACTGCCTGTTTTAAGCTGAAAAAACAAAGTACGCAGCGTGTACTCCAAAGTACACTGCGTGTACTCCTTTCATTTAACTGTTCATTTGGCGGCAACGCCACACTGTTCATCTGCCGACAAGAGTACACGGCATGTACTCCCATGTACATGACATGTACTGTCGCCCAGCTGGCGGCGACGCCACCGCCTTACTGTTCAAGCCTGCCGATTGACTACACGACGTGTAAGGTACCACTACACGGCGTGTAGTGAGTTCCTACACCCTTCGTCACTGGAATGGCTACACGCCCCATGTACTCATCTCAACACGGCCAAAAGTACTCAGAGTGTGGATAAAGTACACGTCGTGTAGTTCCAAAATTTAGGATTTTTCCCCATTTCCATATTTTCTCAAAAACACTTAAGGAAAAGGAAAAGAAGAATCTCGTAACTCTAAAATAGGAACCACATTCTTAAAAACTTCACCCCTTATAGCAATTCGTCCCCGAATTTCCCTTCCAAGGGTGGTGAAGAAAAATCTTAGAATAGCTCTGGCCACTGAGCACGTACGTCGCCCTCCCGCTCCCAGGTCTCGTCCTGCACTCGGCCATGCTACCATAGCACCCGTACGAGAGGAACTGACCGGCCTCAGAGAACCTTTGTGCTCCTGTCAACGATACGGATCAGATGCTCCTCAAAGGACGCATCAACATGAAGCTCAACCTCCTCTAGATGAAATGTGTGAGATGGGTCTAAATGGTAGCGACACAACTGAGACACATGGAAGACATCATGCATGGCTTGGTACCACTGCGATAACTGCAACCAATAGGTAACCATCCCGACTCTCTCCATAATCTCAAGTGGTCCCACATACCTCGGTGAAAGATTACCCTATCTCCTGATCCATTTGTGTCCCAGACTCAGAAAAACATGCATGAAAACCTGATCCTAGACCAGGAAGTACAAAGTTCGTCTGCGGCGATCAACATAAGAATTCTGACGAGACTGCATGGTAGTCATCCGCTTCCGAAGCAACTAGACCTTCTCAGATGTCTCCAGCACGAGTTGTGGCCCCAGTAAAGCTGCCTCACCTACCTCTAACTAGCACCAAGGTGATCGGCATGGCCTAAAATATAATTCCTCATATAGTGACATCTCAATAGTTTCCTGAAAACTATTGTTATAGGAAAACTCGACTAAGGGTATATGCTTCTCCCATGAGCCACCAAAGTATAAGACGCATGCGCGCATCATGTGCTCTAGTACCTGTATCATCCGCTTTGACGGGCCATCAGTCTGAGGGTGGTATTCTATGCTCAAAAGCACCTGTGTACCCAGCGCCCTCTGAAAACATTGCCAGAAATGAGACGTAAAGCGGGCGCCCCTATCCGAAACGACAGAACGAGAGACCCCATGCAGTCGTACGATCTCTCGCATATACATCCTTCCGAGCTCGTCCACACAGAAGGTCTCCTTGAACGGCAAAAAGTGAGCCACCTTTGTGAGTCTGTCTACAACAACACACACAGCGTCATTTCCTTGAGGTGACCTCGGCAATCCCGTCACAAAATCCATCGCGATATCATCCCATTTCCATTCCAGAATGGGAAACTTCTATAACATCCCAGCTGGTCTCTGATGCTCTGCCTTCACCTGTTGACAGTTGGAACACCTCGTAACAAAACCAGCTATCTCTCTCTTCATACCCGGCCACCAGTACTGACGTCTCAAGTCACGGTACATCTTGGTAACCCCGGGATGAACATCCCAAGCTGAAGCATGAAAATCCCGCATCAACTCCTCACGTATATCCCATGGAACCCATACACGTTCATGGAAATGCAAAACCTCGTCACCGCCTATCGTCCAACTGGAAGGACGGTCCTCACCTACTACCGTCTCCTATAGAACTAGGCCTTTTGAATTCGATAGTTTCCTCATCCACACTCTGTCCAGGAGGGTAGAAGCCACAGCTAACGAGGAATGATAAGAATGCCCCTGACTGTCATGAACCTCCAGATGCATCTCAGAGAACAAATCCATAAGCTGCCACTCATCACTGGCCTCTTGCACTGCCTGTATCTGAGTCTTCCTGCTCAGTGCATCGGCTACTGCATTACCTTTACCAGGTGTATAAGAAAGCTCAAAATCGAAGGACTATAGGTACTCGACCCACCGTCTCTGCCTCAGATTCAGGTCACACTGAGTAAAGATATACTTGAGGCTTTTGTGGTCGGTGAAAACCAAAAAGTGCTCTACCAATAGGTAATGTCTCCAACAGCACACTGCATGAACAACTGCAGCCAACTCGAGATCGTGCGTCGGGTAATTTCTCTCATGTGGACTCAACTGCCGAGACCTGTACGCCACTACTCGGTCTCCCTGCATCAAAATGGCTCCCAACCCAATCCATGATGAATCACAGTAAACTGTATAGCTCTTCCCTTGCTTTGGGAGTATCAGGATCGGTGCTGATGTCAGCCTTCCCTTCAGGTCCTAAAAGGCTGTCTTGCAAGCTCCTGACCAAACGATGTTCACACCATTCTTAGTTAGACCTGTCAACGATGCTTCTAAGCGGGAGAAGTCCTGTATGAAGCATTTTTAGTAACCAACTAGTCCTAAGAAACTCTGTATCTCAAACACGTTCTTGGGATGCTCCCAGGAAACTACTGCTCTCACCATATCTAGGTCCACTACAACTATTACCTCTAAGATTATATGACCTAGGAAGTGAATCTGGTCCATCCAAAAGTGTCACTTCGAGATCTTATCATATAACTAATGCTCTCTCAGTGTACTCAATACGATCTCAAGATGGGTGGAATGGTAAGGTCGAGTGTGAGAGTACACCAAGATGTTTTCCACGAATACTACCACAAATGAATCAAGATACGGATGGAACACATGATTAATTAGAGCCATGAAAACTGCTGGTGTGTTCGTGAGTCCGAACGACATAACCGTATACTCATATAGACCATACCTACTCCTGAAATCCATGACAGGTACATCAGATGTTCTAATGCAAAGCTGATGATATCTGGATCTCAAGTCAATCTTCGAGAATACTCGTTCTCCAAAATGCTGATCAAACGGATCATCTATCCTCGGAAAGGGATATCGGTTCTTAACGGTCAACTGGTTCAGCTTCTGATAATCCACACATTGTCTGAGGGTACCATCCGCCTTCTTCACAAAAAAGACCAGAGAACCCCAGGGAGAAGTACTGGGTCGGATAAAACCCTTTGCCTGTAACTCCTCTAGCTACCTCTTGAGCTCCTGAAACTTAGGCGTGGCCATCCTATAAGGAGGAATGGACACCGGTGCTGCTCCTGGAACAAGATCGATAGATAAATCCACATCACACACCAGTGGTAGACCTGAAAAGTCATCCAGGATGACATCCCTGAAATGATCGACAACTGGAGGGAAATCCGTCTGACAAGTCCCCTGGTCATCCAGATATAAGCTCGCAATCTGGTCTGTGACTCCACCCCGCCCTCTAGTGATGTGAAACACACCCTGCGACGATAGCAGTCTAGAAAGGCTTGAAAGGGAACCAACCAGTCCATCCCGAGAATGGCGTCATAACTCTTCATCTCCAGGACATAGAGGACCCAAAGGAAGTGACACCCACCAACCTCAATGGGGAACTCCTTGCACTAATTCACACCAACCGTCCTAGTCCCCAACTGAGTGTCTGGCGTCACGATATCAGAAGAAGTAGAAACACCGAGCCTAAGGCTCTCCTCAATGGGTATAGATATAAAACTATGTGTTGCACCCGTATCAAAAAGTATTGAAGACAAGATAGAAGCTACTAGTATAGTACCTCTGTCTGTAGAAGGTCCGGGATCCTGCTCCTGTTGGGTCTATTGCACTGCATATGCCTACCCAGTGCCACAGCCCTGCGATACGGCCTGGCTACCCTAAGCTGTCCTGCCCTGTTTCCTCTGAGATCCTGGTGTCTGGCTACCATGACCACGACCACCATCTCTGCCTTCACGTCCTGACGTATTCCAGTTCCCAAACTTGTAAGAAGACACTGTTTATGCTCCCACACACGGAGTCTGCACAGAACCCCTCTCACTCGCCACTGGTAGAAATTCCCTGCAAAAGCGCTACAGATGACCCATCTTGCCGCAAGCTCGGCACTCCACTGGGTCTCGTGGAAACTGCGGCGTCTTGTGCCCCTCTCTTCCACACTGCTATCACCTGATCGGGGAACCTGAAGAAGCTACCTGGCTAGTACTGCTACCCTGAGAGAAGTCCACATCTCTCTTCCTCTTGCCAGTAGAAATAGTACCAGTAACTGGTGCTGAACCGCTCTGGCCCATACCACTAGATTCTCGCAGTTTTCTCTCTGTAATCAACGCTTGGTTGACAATCGAGTGTACAATAGTAAACCTGAAAACATTTACCAACGCTCAGATTTCATACTGAAGACCATTCTCAAAACGTTTGGATCTCAACGTCTCATCACCCACCAGCACGGGTGAAAAACGCTGAAGCTCCGTAAAATGAGCAGAATAGTCCATCACCGATATAGCGCCCTGCTGCAGATTCATGAACACTCGAGCTCTATCTGCCTTCAGCGTCTCGGGTAAGAAGATGTCATAGAAGACTGTCTGAAAATCCTCATACGCCATGTCCCTGTGATGCTCTGACTGGGTGGTAACATCCCACTACCTCTTGGCGGAATCACGCAGCATGTATGTCGCGAACATGACCCTTCGCCCTGGAGGTGTCTCAAGATGCTCGAATATAGTCTGCATCGATCCTAGCCAAGACTCTGCAGCCTGCGGTCCGCCATCCACTGAGATCGTAGGCGGATGCTGCTGCTGAAAGATACATGTCAGCTCGGCCATTGATGTGGAAGCCTGCGGTGCTCTCTGAAAGGTCTGCATGAACTGCAATAAGACTTCACGGAACTGCGCCTCCACGCCTGTGTCCGGTATAACAGCTGGTGCCGCATCTGGCACTGCTGGTGGATCAACTGGTAGCCCATGGCCCACCATCGTCGGAGTATAATCATCACCGCTCTCCTAGCGAACAACTTGCGGTCGTCTAGGCAGCATGACTCTACAAGGTCAAAAACACGCCTCAGATTCAAGATTATCAAGACTGAAAGTGAAGGAACCACAAAGGGAACAAGGGGAAGAAGGTGTTTCAAAATTGGAAAAATAAGACTACACAGTGTTTACTCTGACTACACGGTGTGTACTTGACTTCCTTTCCCCTGCCCAGGTCCTTCTACACGGATAAGCCACACGTCTTCCGTTCTACAAAACTACACGGCGTGTATAATATCTACATGGCATGTATGGTGTTATTTTCCAAATTCTCATGTCGTCTGTGACACGGCCGACTACTCGGCTTGACTCTACATGGTATGTTACACCCGTACACGGCATGTAAAGCACCATGTTTCCCAGCCAGACGACTATCTCCACTCGGTCTATCCTCGGACAAGCCTACACGGCGTGTCACAACCGTACACAGCGTGCTCAGGAAGAGGTGACACCGGCCCATGTTTTTAGTTACACGGCCGAGTCCCCAGGTCACACTACACATCGTTTCTATAATTGACACGACGTGTTCTGTCAAGGAGTTCACCGACCCGTGTTCTTAGTTACATGGCCGAACATCGGGTCAGCACTACACGGCATGTACAAAACTACACGGCGTGTTTTACCCAACCTCATCCCTACCCCGTGTCGCCTATCACACGGTTTCTGACACGGGAAGAGACTACACGGCGTGTACTCAGGGTACACGGTGTGTACTCAAAAAGTCCATTTTTCTTCCCAAATAGAAGAACACACACAGCATGTATGAGGTCCTACACGACGTGTATTCTGGGTTTTCCAGACAGTATACCTCAGAAACTTCTCCAGAACCTAGAAAATAATAAAAACCAACACCTAAGTGTCAAATTCCGATCCGTGAGGGCCCATACTCCCCAAAAATCAAAGCTTGACATCTTGTATGTGTTATAACCAATAACCAGTCAATGATCCACCAAATTCAGGTCAATGGGGCCCATACTCCACAAAAATCAAAGTTTGGCATCCATTCTATAGACATGCTCAAACAAAAATACTATATCACAAGGCAGGTATTTATTAAGCATCTATCACAATAGCATACTTTACTAACACAACAACTATCACAACTACATGCAAATTCTAATGCACCTACATGACCTGGAAACTATGCATGGCATGTGATATCTAGCATGTGCCTATATGATGCATGAGGCGGAATACCCTCATCTCATCGGGTTTCAAATAAATAGAACCCACAGATAAAATAGAAACAACACAATCCAAGTGCATCACCCAATGGTGAAAACATATCAACCGTAAAATTGCAAGATCAAAAGAATGAAAAGTACGAGGTGGACTGGATTTTCCCTGTACACGGGTTAGCTATGACCGGGCACAACTTATTACCACCTACCGTTCCGTCCTACCCCTGACTACGACTCCAAATAGTAAGTCAAAGAAAAGAACCTTCCCATTTGATACCACTATGTAACATCTTGGACCCGGGTGCCATGCAATGGGTACCCCGAGCCCAGTTCGCCACGTGACCTCAAGCGCATTTCCACAAATGCCAGAGGCTGCCGACTAGCAGTGAGGGCCCAGGTCTGCTAGTGGGGAAACTATGCCCTCATTTGTCAAAGTTTTGCGCAACGGAATACCAAAATAAACATACAACAAAAATCGGAAGTAGTAAACACACACAACTGTAATAACTAAAGCAGTGGATATAAACAACATTATATAAGTGATGATGCTACATGTTCCATGTTCTATGAAAATAGCCAGAACATGTTATACATCAATACAGTACAACAGAGAACAGAGTACAGCAAAGAAAACAAAACATCATGCAGTGGCATCGTAGGCCTAGGCTCGGTCCCATGCCCTCCTACTCCTCAGCAACAGTCAAGTACATTTATAGGGACTCTTGACCCTATCTACACCTACAACAAACATAATATTTTTGGGCTGAAAAACGTGACCCAAACAGGGTGTGAGAAATATATCTCAGTAGGCACCCACCAAAGGCTCGTGCCCAACTGTGTGTAAAACATGCAACAAGTGTGCAGTAGTAAAATGGAATAACTAAGAAGTACTCAAAAGTATCTAACTTAACAGTTAAATTTCCATTTTATTATTCATTTAATTCCTTTAATTTAGTGACATTTTTGTGCTCAACAACACCATGCCCTCAGGCCAACTAGACCCATACCCTCAGGATAAAATAGTAAACCACGCCCTCAGGCTTGCCCTCAGGCCATGCAGAATCCAACCTGCAGGTATTTCCCTCAGGCGTAACAGAAATTCTCACCCTCAGGCATACCATGTGTCGCCCTCAGGCACAAATGTCAACCCCTCAGGCACGAAAGGTTACCCTCAGGCAGAATAACGATAGCCCTCGGGCTAAAATAGTCACGCCCTCAGGCTAATCACAACAACGCCCTCAGGCTAACAAGTTACCGGGCAATTCCCAACATATCAAAATCCAGTAAAAAAGAAATTCCTTTCAAGGAAATTCTATAGTTACTACATTTAAGGCATACCCTCGGGTATCCTGTCCAAATGGCTAAACAGAGGAACACACCCCTCGGGATGGACCTGGATCCAGGCAATGATCCCAAAAAGCATTTTATTATCACAATTTAATCACCTATGCAATTATAGCAACTAAGTATAGCAACAACCTCAGCCACACGACACACCAACATGGGTTCGTGGCACAAAAACGCACAAAACACACATCAGTTGGAAAAATAAACACAAAGCCACCTACCTTATACGCCAACAAACGATATACCCGAACGACGACTCTAGAAACGGCCAAGAACGGTGTAGATCTGACGAAGAACAAAACTCGTTCAATCATAAATAACTTACATTGGGAGAAGAATTGGTAAGAACGGTACCAGGAGAGGATAGGGCTTACCCGTACGGTTCCAACGAGATCGTCTGAAGCCGAAACAGATTCCAGACGAACGCCCGGTGGATCTTCAAAGATCAGGCCTCCTCCTTTGGCTCCAAAATGGCTCAAGTGCCTCCTCTTCCAAATGAGGAGGCTACTGCCTATTTTAAGCCGAAAAAACAAAGTACACGGCGTGTACTCCAAAGTACACAATGTGTACTCCCTTCATTTAACTATTCATTTGGCGGCATCACCACACTGTTCATCTGTCGACAAGAGTACACGACATGTACTCCCAAGTACACGGTGTGTACTGCCGCCCAGCTGGCGGCGATGCCACCGCCTTACTGTTCAAACCTGCCGACTGACTACACAGTGTGTAAGGTACCACTACACGGCGTGTAGTCGGTTCCTACACCCTTCCTCATTGGCATGGCTACATGCCCCGTGTACTCATCCCAACACGGCCAAAATTACACGGCGTCTGGATAAAGTACACGGCGTGTAGTTCCAAAATATAGGATTTTCCCCATTTTCCATATTTTCTCAAAAACACTTAAGAAAAAGGAAAAGAAGAAGCCCGTACCTCTATAATAGGAACCGGGTTCTTACATTCGTCGATCAAACCCCATTAATGTCCCACCATATCAAACCTTATTGTAAGGGTGGTTTTTAATATATTAAAGGTATATGTAACAAGACCCTGTAAAATGTGATTATTAACAATATTTTTCTTAGAATAAGGAATATATTTTCATCCTATTATTGTTACATTATAAATGATTTTTAATTTGATACAATAAAACACAAGCATCATTTTTTATGTAGAATTCAAATAAAATCATGGAATCTAGATTGTTGAATTAATTTATATTAGAGGAAAAAATATTCAAAAAAAATATTATTATTAAATAACTCTTATTAAATATAAATGAGGATATAATTTTTACGATGTCAAATTTAATTATTTTAATGGTAAAAAATGATATTGTAAAAAACCCATTGCTTTTTAATAATGTATATTTTTTTATAAAAGTGAAAATTCAAATATTTAGAAAATTATTTATATAAAAATAATAAAAAAAATTTATTCATAACATCAAA